>SNQJ01S0076213.1:14804-51621 GCA_010110895.2 Picea sitchensis | reverse complement strand
TTCAAAGTGTGAAAAGGGGCTCTTTAGGGCTTCATTAGGTCATTAACCCACCTACCCTGCGGATTCAGCTCGGATTTGGGAGTCAAATCAGATTGGGAGCTGGTCCGTAAGTGGTTGAGAGGCCGGCCAATTCAATAAATGCGCCGTTTTAGCAGGTGCGCGGGTTTTGTCGTTGACAGCCGCGCGTCGTGCGCGCATGCGTGCAGAGTACATTCTTGTCCTGCGCATGTGTGCGCGCACCAAACTGTTGTGAAGCGCCCTTCAATTTTTGGTTACTTTGTATAGTTTTTGACCCTTCTAGAATGCTATGAAATTAATTCAGTGCCATGAATGACTTCATTGCTGTTTTGATGATGCGGAGTTCTTGTCGCCATGTGTGGAAGAAATTTCGGTGATAACAGCTGGCCTCCTCGAAGGCTTCTAACAACATGGATTTCTTAGATCGTTTAACCCAAATAGCTATACTTTGATGCAAAGATTTAGTGTAGTATGCTATTATAAGACTCTCGGCAAGCATAGAATCCACAGGGATTCGGTTTTTGAGTGTTAGGAATCTTTGATTAAAGTCTTTAACTTTTTCTTTTGGGTTCATTTTTAAGCTAGAAAGGTCCATGACTAGGACTTTCGGAGGCTTGCCATCTCCGAACGTTTCCAAAAAGAATGACTCAAACTTTTCCCAAGACACGATGGTATGGGGTTGTTGGGCAAAGTAACATGTGGATGCATTACCTTCAAAAGTATAGGGGAACAACCTACATATAACGTCTTCATGTTCGACATTGCGGAGTCTTATGGCTAACATAAACTTTTTAATGTGATCTTCAGCGATCTGTTTTGAGTCATGATCAAACTTGGGAAGCCATTTCTCTGGGTGTTTAGGTAGAGGATGTTGAGCTCCAGGTACAGCTACGGCATCCTAGTCAANNAGTGGGTGTGGAAGGCTGAGATGGGGAATTGCCTTCGTTAGAGGAATCTCCTCCAGAAGAGGAAGGAGATGATGGAGGTGGTGAGGGAGGTATCCCATATCCTCCTGCAACAGGATTTAAGATTGGATCTGTAGGATTCAGAGTGAGGTTAATGTCTCCTAATTGTTCTCTGATATCAGAGAAGTCCAAATGTTGACCCCACAGACGGCTTGGTTGTCTCAGATGGGCTAAGGCACTATGTGTTTTTATAAGAGATTGATGGACAATCTCTTGTATGTCACCACCTATAGGATTAGGGGTTGCTAGCTCAACTGTGATTTGTGGATCATCGGTTGAAGTAGTTGTTGTTTGAGGGGGAATATTATCATTTGAATGGCTTCTAGTCACAATAGGTGAACGACTAGGTGGTGGAGGAGTATTGCGACTACCTCGTGCCATTAATTAAATTCAATCCCTCCTTCTAGCGCCAATTGTTGACGGGCGAAATTGACCGTCCGTCAAGAGGAAGAGTGGAACCGGTCCGGGGTTGTCTAATAACCCAAGCCATTTGGGATGAACCACCCTAACGAGTTTAGCGGCTCTGTTAGCCGATCTAAGTCCTAAGAAAAAAAAAAACTACTCTAAACTAACTAATCTAACTAAAACTAAATATTAAAACAAACTAATAAACTAATCTAACAAATAACTAAAACAAACTAACAAACTAAACTAACTATCCTATATATACAATCTACTAACTACTACTATACTAACTCTTAACTAATTAAATATCTAACTACTAACGGAAGTATAAATTATTCACAAAATGTACAATATCTACAATTTACACATTTGAATAAAACCTGAAAAAAACTCATTTATATTCTGCCCTAAGACAAAAAAAGATATTTTTTGTTGATTTTATAATTTTATGAACAGAAATAAAACAAAAACTAACTAAACTAAAAAACTAATATACTAATTCTAACTACACATCTAACTAACATATATCTAACTAAACTACTCGAATTATACTAAACAAACTAACAAAAATAAATTACAAACTGACCTGGAAAAACACTCCATATTTGTCTTGTGTATGATGATTGTCTTAGCTGATCGGAGGGAGGAAACCCGCACCGAATTGTCCAGGAGCTTCTCGTAAATGATAGGCTGCAGTGCTCTTCAAGTTTGATTACAGGACAAACAAGACATAAAAATAACAACAATCTTATAATTTATAAATCTTCACAATTAGATAAACCTGTATGCAAAGACTTATACAAAATAATTCAATTGATGAAGAAGATAAATCTGTCATTCATTAACTGAATAAAGTAATTGCTGTATTTTTAAGTATTGAAAGAAATCATACATGGATCACATTAATTAAATCATGTCATTATGCAATAGACTATGATAGCTAAAGTAGTCTATAATCAACTGCAAACGACATGCATAAACTTGAAACAAAAGATTAATATGTTGAAAAGCGAAAGCTGTAGCAAAACATCAACTTTTGTCTCAGTTTGTATTAGAAATCCATAGCCTGGTTCTCCCACAAGTGAGGATGATCCTTATTACAAAAAATAATAAGTATTTAAAGAGCTTCCATAGGGTAAAACATCACTGTGGAAGTTATCAAAACTGTTTACATAAAATCTGGGAAGATATCCCAAGTTTAACTAAACTAGGAACCTAAAATAAAACTAAAACACACAAATATCCCCTAGACTGTCCAGTATGTCCAATGCAATTCGGATGTACCTGAAAGGTGTTCAAAATAGACAAGTTAGAAGGGTATTTTATTAATAAAATGATAAAAAAATCTAATTCTATAGACCATCTACAGAATCTTGCGATTCTGTAGCTGGTCTAAATAAGACACAGAATCAGCATAAAAATCAATTCAAATCTATTAAAGAACTAAATTTAACTAACATCCAATAGCTATTTGAAAACGAATCATTCAATTTGAAATTGTTATACCATTTTGAACTCAAACAAGACCAAAATCAATCAAATGACTACAGAGATACGTGTACTCTGTTTCGTTTGTTACCACAAAGTCAGGAGAACAAAATCATAATCGAACAGTTATGAAATCGTTTCATATCAATTTGAAATCGATATAATTAAAACAAATCGCAGGCAATTGTTACGCTGCCTCATAGACAGGAGACATGGTCGAATTCAAACAAGATCATTTCCAAATCGACATAACTGTATTGACATAACAAACAATCCATGCCATGAGCGAACTAAATCAAAACTGGCACGTAAAAGAAATCATAACAGGATCAATCAGTTGGTAACAGAGTTCGTAAGAATTGGCCTATAGTTTGTTATTGCAAACTGGGGCAGACAAAATCATTCACGATATCATTTCTTGAATGCATTTTGAAACGACTATTATCCGAATTTCCTCATACGAATTTGACAGCAATAACATAGGTCAATTTGAGTTAACAAACTCGTTTGAAAATTAAAATTAACAGAGCTGTAATCAAGTCTATTTTTTATACGAATACAACTCATAAGATCGATCACATTAATCGAATACACAGCAATCCAATCAAGCAAATCGAATAGCTGGGGTTTAACATAGTCGTCGTGGGTCAAAACCATTCTATGATTCAAGCGTGAATATCATCTGCACAGACTTAAATGAGAGTATTGTTTCCATAAAAACAGATTCATTATTTCCAAATCAGAAACGATTAGAGTTGTATTCCTGATTTAGAACATTATATGACACCGCATATTAAAAGATCATAACAACCAAACTCATGAAATTGTTTGACAATCAAAGCATACAAACTAACCATAACGAAATCAAATAAAAACAAAATCATATTCTAAATCTAGCATGAAAAACCTCTGTTTCAGATTAGATACAAAACAAATCCAATTAAAAGCAAATCAAATCCGATAAGAATCTATTAGTGGCTAAACTGGGAATAAGTGAATCGTGTATCCAAATCAAAACTTCATTTATTTTTAGCAAAGCAAAAACAATGTACAGGATGAACAACATTATGACAGAGCCGTTTCAAAGGATATACCGAGCTATTCGAAAACCAAACTCACATCATTATATTAATCCTGGTCATTGACAAAACCAAAATGATATCAAAATTCATACCTGTATGGCAAGCAGACAACTTGATCATGACAATTTGGAGTTGACCACGGTGTGGCTGATTCAACATTCTTGAAAGTGATGGAACCAGTAGTTCTCTGCTTCCTATCAGTTGCTTGGATTTTGTCTCTTTGGCTGGTCAATATTGCAACTTGACTTTCCAATGATTGGATTTTTTATTGAAGTAGGGGAACGTCGATGTAGTATCATTCCAACCACAAATTGCATTGGTCACAGGACGACTGTCTAGGTTTCAAGAGTGCAGGTGAGGGTTTGGTTACATTGCCAAGGGTTTCATTAGGTAATTTGATCCCAGGGTAGTTAGGATTATTCTTTAGGCAAGGGGGAATATTGGAAACAAAATCATAAGGTGGCTCAGGGCACAAACCCTGTGAGTAAGGGTACTCACTGGTTAGGAAACGTTCTATGTCAGAGTCTGAATCCTCACTAAGGATTATGGGCTTTTTCTCAGCAGTGGGTTTAGGTTTATTCCTAGCCATTCTCAAAATGAGTCGAGCGTTCTTTTTTCCTTTGCCATCAACAGTAGGGTTTGCCTTGGCCTTTTTGCTTACATGCATTTTAATAGCCTCAGCCTTCTCAGTTATAACGTCTGGTAAGTCAATATCAGGGTTGACCGAGGGTTTAGGAGACATAAGTAGGACATGGAAGGGCACGGGTGGCTCGACCTTGGTTTCATTAACCACATGCTTGTCAACCTGGACATGGTCTGTATCATCAAAACCATTCCGAGCGATAAAAGCTCACCAGCTATCACCGTGGAGACTTAAGTGATGAACAATGATAATTTTAATTAGTCCATGGTGGAACAGGATACTATCATCCTTCTCCCTTTTAAACCTTTTTGACATCTTGTACAGGCTACGCTAAAAATAGAAAGGCATATTCAATGGGTATCCCATAACATTCATTAAAAAACGCAGGTGGTAGAGAAAAAAAAGTCCATATCGACCTTCACAGGTCACGAATTGTTTGACCACCATCAAAATATCATGCCATCGTGGTTTAAGCGCAGAGATGGGCATACCTCTGTAACAAGATGTGTCCTTTCGTGAGACGAACAGTAGCGGCCATGGCACCTCCTCAACCTTAGATTTTTTGAACCAACGCTATCCCGAGGATGGTAACCCTGTAGCAGAACTAATAAATTCCTCATTGATTTGCAACTGGATGTCACCCACCTTGGCTCTACAGCCATCAAACGTCAGGGCGAACTGTTGTGCAACAAATAAGTTAAAACCCTCAAACCTCTGCACGAAGGTGAGCCAACCGTTATCCTCTAAGTATTTCTAGGCATTTCCAAACAGTAGCAAGGCTTGGCTACCGTTTGGCTCGATTTGCACCACCAGTGCCATGGAGCCAAGCACATGGTGAATGAGCCAGGGTTTGGATCGTAGCATACACAGGAGTAGGGTGCATGAAGGGTTACCCGAGCGAGCAGAGGTAAAACATGGATAAGGGATAGACATTAATGTCATCGTGCGAAGGTGGTGGAGCTTATCTCTGCCATGCACAATAGTTATTTCCAAAGTACAACCGCCGGCTTATAGTTGTTCTACCCATTATAGTATAGTTCAACAATCATGTCACTTGGCCGACCAATGAAACCAATGGTAAGTGTATAAACCAATGCGCATAATCAATGTTATGCCATAGTTTTAAAACCAATCATACAAATTGAAATCAATACTAAGTGTTTTGACTATGTGATATACGATGTATCAATTTTAAGTGAGGTACCAATGCGTTTTGAAACTAGGTATCATGTCAAATGAAATATATCAAGGTTTAACCATAACACCTATATATCTTATGAAACCAATGTGCAAAGTAATTTGATCAAATAACATGTAAATCCAAATGTCAATGCATTATAAGCTCAATGAAACCAAGTCACACAATTAATCCAAGGATGTCCCAAGAGTACAGATCAAAAAAAAGTTTAGCCAGCTGCATAATGATAAGTGAGATGTAAGAACAATGGGCATATCGACAAGAAGGATACGACAGTCCAAATAATGATTTTAATGCGACTACAAAAGACTAAGTTTTCATTCTTACAGTCGTGAAAACAAAGACGAAGGTAAATGTGCAAATGTCGCAAAAATAAAAGTGTCGTTTATTTGAAAATTGCGACGAAAAATTGATGTTTGCAAAACATTGGTGTAGGAAACTGATAAGACAATTGAAAAATGTGGATTGGCTGCCAACAAGCCCACAGTATCACCGAATAAGTTTTGGGCCATCCGATCAAAGAGGGACATGTGGCGCATGATCGTGCTTTATCGCAGCTTCGCCCATCGCGACCTTGAAGCACTTTTTCTCTGCAACTGGGATCCACGAACATGAAGTGCCAAAGGCGTCCAGGATTTGGGCCCACAGCATTGCCGAAGAATTTCAGGGCCGTCTGATCAAGGAGGGACACGTGGTGCATGATTGGGCTCCATCATCGCTTTGCCTATCATGGCTTCGAAGAGCAAGGACCAGCTCCCTCCCATCCACGAAACACGAAGTGACGAAGGTGCCTCTGGGTGCGGGCCCACGATCATAGCACTTGGTTGTATGGAAGAGGGACAAAGCAGATGAAGGGGCATGGAGGCAATGCATTCAAGGAAAAAGGATTGTGGTCGTCAGTTTTAGAGCCGATCCAACCGTTGATTTTGGAGGGCCATTTCGCGAGATTGGGCACCAGGAAATTTGAAGGCGGGGGAAGTAGAAATCCCCGAAAGAAGAAATGTCGAAGCACCCTTGGAGAGAGGAGCCAGGTCATGGCCCTGGTTTAAATTGATGGTGGTGCCAGAAGAAAGGGAGGATAGCCTCTGAGCCTTAGAGAGCAGGCAAGTGGTATTCTCCTGAGCATATCGTCTCGACCACTCCCTGGGGAAGCAATTAATGAAAATCAAGCAGTTAGGTGAAACCTCATCTCGAGCCATAAATGAAAGGTATGAGAGGCCTGGAGAAATCATCTTGTGGTACCTTTGTCTGCATGTCCCCCCTGCAAGATCCATGCTGAGTTAAGGTGGCGTCTGACGAAGGTTTTCCATCCAGTTTTGACTGAAGAGACGCCATGCCTTGGAGGTTCAAGCACGCCTCTATTGGGCAAATTTTTCTGAGTATATATACTCAGTTTTTCTATTTTTGTAGAGATCGATGGTAGATCATAGCTCCCGATTGTAAAGATTTAATCTAGCCTCTGGTTCTCTGGTTATATAAGAACATTTGAGACTTCTTGTTTAATGGCAACCAACTTCTTCTTTTCCTTTTTTCCTCTGAATCTAAGATCCCAGGCATGAATGATCCAGTTAGGTGTTGCATTGCTATATTATGTAGGTTTGATTTTATCAGTTCTACAATCTTCATAGGTTCATTTTGAATTTTATTCTTCTATGAGAGGATCGCATAGCTGAGACTTTTCCTCTTTTGTGAAGACTACTGGAAGACTGGATGTCCAGAGAAGACTTTATTTCCCCTCTCTTCCCCCTACTTACTCACCACTATCTTTATTATTGGCTTAAGTTAGGTCAAGACCTCATGTGTCACTACTGTTCCAACCCAATTTTCTGAGTTAGAACGATACTATTCCGATTTTTCTTCCATTTGATCACCCCTTTATAAACAAAATGTGACATAAACTGATGGGTGTCGGGCTCTGCTCCTGCTGCAATCCAGGAGTGACTTCCAATGCCGACACATGGCACATTGGAAGGTTTCTTAAGCATTTTTAAGGTCGAAAGGAATTGTTTGGTATGAAAAAGTACCCCAAGGAAAAATAAACATCGTCTTATGTTGATCCTTGGGTTTGATTTGAATTTGATTATACCATGAAAATTCATCCATAAAAGAAAATACTTTGCTTCCCGCGCACTCATTAAAAATCTGGTTAATGAAAATCCATACATATGTGGATGGTTCCTTGTTTTTTATTCATGGGAACATGGTTGGACACCCATTCAATCAAGGGAACGATGTAGATGAAGCCAACATTAAATATATTCTCTACCTCTTCCTTAATAGCAAGGGCCTTCCTAAGATTAACATTTCTAAGACGTTTTCAAATAGGTCAAGCATCCAGATAGGTTTTTATATCATGTTCGACCATGTTGGTTTTGATCCCTGTCATCTCTTCATACGAACAAGCGAATACATCATGAAATTATTTGAAGAAATCATTGTAGATCTGAATTTCTTTAGGCGAACAATCTGCACCGATATATATGTTCTCAAGTTTTCAAGGAATATGAGAGATGTCGATCATGAAGGTAGGAGATATATTCACCATGTTTCCTTCATCATAAATACCATGTGTATCTAATGGAAACACATTGTGACTGACCATATCACTCAAGGTAGATCTAAATTCATCTTTTTTTATCCTAACAACCTATAGGAGGAAATATGAGCGATGATGCATATCATCCCAAGGCCTATCGGGACCATAAATGGCCTCAAGGATGGCTTCATTTGAGGGTAAAGTATCATTGAGGAAATCATGCTAAAAATAATATCGGATGGCCCATATGGTATTTATAACAAGATCCACCTCGTCGGTCCATGAGGAGAAAGGATTCGGGTTAACAGTAACATCAAGAATAGACCGATACACAAATTTTGTCACTGACAATGGCATTTATATCCCAATGTGAAAATGACCTTCGTATGACATATTCGGGGAAGGTAGGGTCCAAGGGTCATTGAAATACAAAGTAAATAAAGGAAGAGACCTCATAGACGATGAAGACTCACTGGAAATGACATGAATGTGGTTAATTGGTACCATGAAATTAAAGATACCCATGAGAAAGGAATACATTCTGACACCAACATCATGAGTTTCCTGCAGAGAATTTTCGATCACAAGGATCAAAGGTCCAACTGATTCATTAGGAATAACATGTGCAAAGGAAAATTGATCAATTGCCAATATTTTCCCATTGTGAGTAAAACATAAAGTACGGAAAATGAACTGCTATAGCAAGATTTTCCTCACCCCATGCAATATTGCACAGAACACCTTTTTCCATTTCCCTATGCAGAATTGTGATCCCTTTTTACAAATCCCAGAGATAAAAATATATTTTTTCCACATATACACACCTTGCCTACTATACAACATGTGTATACGTAGGTTTCACCACTACAACCTGCGTACATTGGGAAATGTGACCAGAATTGAAAAATGGTGTCAATTTTCCATGTCAGGACAGGAGATCAATGATCCTTGGACTTCCATATACTTGAAATGTTCTAACTCGGCCCTTCAGTTCCACTTGAAGGATATAAATGGGATAATTCTGAGCTATGGAAAATAGGAGAAAGAATTCAACTTTGAGAGCAAAGTTACTCTGGAGGAATTATTCACTTCATATTGAGTCTGCATCTCTTTATCCTTTAAGTCTAGACACAATGTTAAACCCCCAGTATCTTCCCTTATTGAGTGATAACTCCATTGTCTCTCTTACATGAGCCTGCCTTTGGTGGAGGATTGAAGTGGTGGAGGCCTAGCTGGAAGGAACTTAGTTTCTCGGTTCTAAATCGTGCCGACACAGAAGTTTGTAACTTATTCACTTATGTTGATCATATATTAATATAAATACTCTTTTCTTGTCCAATTGATATATTGCAAATATTTGAATTAGTATTCCATGGGAGCATCCCCTCCTCCATCAAGAAAACCTTAATCCACAGGGGGATTTCTCTCAACAATCTTCCCCTTGTGTATTTCTTGAAATATGCTTCTTCCCATGAAAAATATTGATGATTCTCAACTGCAAACTCGATAATGTATCCCTCTAATGTTGTATTGACCTAGAAATCAATTGCTCGCGTTAATAGACAATCCAACCGATGAAGTGTTGCGGTATTTTCTGTATCCCAAGCGCAGATCTTCTCTAATCATTATTGGAATTCCGAAGCTTCTTAGAGTCTATCTATCCAATGGAAAAGTTATTTTGGGAACTTAACCCATAATATCTCCTACTGCTCACTCAATATTTATGAGTAAAATACGACCGCTCGTGTATCTTTCATAGATTTTTCTCCAAGCTCCACTTCTTTCCATATGAACGCATCACAATTTATCTGCCACCGTTGGTGAATATCAAATCTATGAATCCACGGAAGGATTATCCCTACAGGTTCCCCTTTAACATAGGTCCCGACAACGAAACCATTTTGTTTGTGTGGAATTGATCAGACCAGGGTCCTTCTCATTTTACCAAAAAAAGGCACCAAGTAGTCTAGAGTGCTGGCATTTTCATCTCCTTTGAAGAGAAGAAGTATCACCTGAAGCACAACCAAGACAAGAAGATAAGGAAGGGAAAGGAGAATACTTAGGTGCGTTTCCAGAATCTTCAAGATTCACCATAACCTTGCACAAGACAAACTAACTACAAAACAAATTTGAACTCATTCATACTGGAAATAAAGATAATCAAGTTGTGGAAGCATTTGTAAACGAAGATAGTGCATTGATCTTATCAAACATAAATAAATAAAGTACAAAGACAATTCATAATCATAAACACAGAATGACACAATAATTTTAAAATTTTAGGTCCTTCCATATATATTATCAAAATATATTCTCATATACAATCTTAGAGATACAATCAGTACTCTGTTACAAGCTTTTGACTCTGGAATCATGCCTCAGAGCTCTATCTACCCTTTTCCAAAAAATGTATACAAGTTACACTCATAAAACCTTTAATCTATCTACGCCCTCTATACCATATATCCCTCTATATAAAATATTCCATCTACCCATCTAACCCTTTACAATCGTATGCATCTCATACATATAGGCTGAGTGGGATCTTTTGGCTTTAGACTCCACATGCTTTCTTTTTCTTGTTCTATTGTAACTTATTTTTCCTTGCTAGTGTTGTGTTGTCCCTTTTCACAACCGCTTTATGTTTATTTTCTTATTGCACTATCCAAATCCTTTGTAGCTTGTGTATCTCGTGTTTGAAAAAAATTAGGATTGTACTCCTCCTTGCGCAAATTCTAACCAAAAATGAAGGGCCCAATAGGCTCCAACAAAAATCCTTGACTCGCCCTCGAGTCAAGTCCTTGGCTCTTTTGTGACTTCTAGGAGTGCCTGGTTCTTTCCTTTTTCCTTCGTCTCTGCTTTGCTTTCATATTTTTGTTGCACATTTTCCTTCTCCACCTCTTCAAACGAAGGGCCCACCTCTAGGCCCAACTCTAAGGCCCACTTCCTGACTTCTTGAAAACCCACAAATTTGTCTTGCCACTTCTTGGCAAGGAGTGAGGCCTCAACTATGAACTACTGAGTCACATATATAATTCATCCTTTAGGCTTGGATGCGACCAAGGAGTTCCATTCAAAGTCATCTATAACATCCACCTTATGAATATACATGTACGTTTTCTGAATGATCGGTTGAAATTCGTGCAACTCCTTCTTAGCTACTGCTTGCGCTTCAAACAGATAATTCATCTCATTGTTTTCCTATTGTATCTGATCAAATTTCTCCTGCTGCTCTAGATGATCCATGGTGACCACAACTTATTCATTGAGAAACTGTATTCTTGCGTGCACATCCTCTAGAGTTTGGTTATTCCTTGCAATAATTCGCATCCAATCGTTGACTTCACAAAATATCCTCGTGAATTCAGCTGTGCGTTTGTGCAGTGCTACTCTGGCATTATTTCCTTCCATCACTACTTTCTCCATCTACTCTTGCAACTTCCTAGGTTGTTGTTCTGCTTCCTGTTGTCTCTCCCATAGCTGGGATTCCAAGTTTTCTATTTGAATGGATAGCTGTCACCATCCTAGAGGATCTCTATCTGACGCTCAGGATATCCTACAACACTGGACTCCGGAAGTTGTGGTGTTTCCTTCCTTATCTTTAGTCAGGCTTCGACAAGATTCTCCTTGACTCTTTCCAGTTTATTCTCCTCCTAGACCTCGACATATTACTCCTGTGTCTTGTGTGCTTGGGAAAGGAGTGCTTCCTCCCATGCAAACTCTACATCCCTTTCCACCTACTAGAGTCTCTCCTCCAATTGACCAGTTGAGGCTCTGATCATCCTGACCAACTGTGTTGTTGGCCATTGTGCGAGGTCAACAGAAGAAGGGGTGACCTCCCTAGGTACTTGGACCTACAGTGGGAGTCCACTTGTTGTTTAATGACCTAAAGGTGTCTCCACCTCTTCTTATCCTGTATATGGTCCTTTCGCAAGACTCAACCTCAATGTCGATGGCAGAAAAGTTAGTAATTATGTTCTGGCCAGGTAGAGTTCCATCAACTCTGCACACTGATGTGGGTTTTGGAGGACTAGCTCCACTTGTTCCTACATCGATGTTTCACTTTGTCCTGATGTCGTGTTAGGTTCCTTATGAACCTTTGGTACCTCTTCCTCTTTGTGGACCTCATATTCTGGAGTTTCTCTCTTTTTTATAGCACTCTCGACCTTGGTCATTAAGGGAGTGCGTTGAGGACTTAGGACTTGCGGTTTCAGTACAGTTTGCATCTCTGTTGAAGGTGAAGTGTCCTGAATTGGCACAAAGGGTATGATTTGTTGGATATGGGCTTCAGGTTTTGGCCCAGTGAGTTCTAGTCTTTGTTCAGGATTTATCGAAGTGGCACCTGGGGTTGTGGGGGTGATGGGGGTGGCTCAGTAATAATGGTTGTGGATGGAGTGGTGTCATGCTCATGGTCGTCCTGGATATAAATAATGTGGGTTTCTCGAGTCACTGATCGAGTGGGAGGAATGGTGGATGATATTGGATGGGGATTCAGAACCTTACTTGGGGAGATCCCCATCTTGGGTTTCTTAGCCAATGGGTATCCAATGAAGGAAGTGTTGATAATTTCGTTGACATCCTTACCCGTCAACATGGATTTCTCTAGAAGATGTGAGAACATGGGTAATGTTATCTTTTTTCGCTCTAGCGGCTACGTCTCTTCCTCCTCATCTGAATCCATTTGTACTGGGTCTTCTTTCTTCTGTTCCTCTAGGCCCAAGCTTAGTCCTATCGTTGCTTCCTAACTCCTTTTCCTCAATAGCTCCACCTAAATAAGGTAGTTCATCCCCGAATTGCGCGGGTTGCATTTAAATTCGGGCCATGACATAAACTCCTTGTCGATGGCCTCCTCATCCAAGTAAAATGGAAACATCTGGGTGTTGAAATATTCTCTCTTGGCTTGCCTTCGCCATACAAATGTGTGGTGGAGGTTCATGCTGAATGCAATGTTCCACGTGTTTAGGTTGAGCAATTCCTATGGAATGCGCAACCTTTAGTTGCATCTAGAAACCTATTGTACCATTTTGAGAATGTTGTATTGTTGAAAGAAGCGTTCATCAAGTCTGACCATGAGTTCCAAGGCTCAAACATATTTTCCAATCGCCCCTTATCTTCTGGAGATAACGGTCTTCCTGCGGGTGGAATCCACTTCAACATAGTGAACGAAACTAAAAAATATTCGTACGTGAAAGTGTCGCCCTTATCCTGTTCTTCCTCACAAGCCACCAGGAGTTCTTGCAGTAAATAACTGCACCAGTTGAGTACAAAACCATTGGCAAAAAAATATGCCATTGATAGGGCATCCAATTTACACTCTCCTTTGTAATACGATTACATGAAATTTCTATAAATTACGTAGCAAGAGGTCCTGACCATCTCGGGTAGAATGGGGTCAATATTGGTTGTGCTCCCTCCTCTACATATGAAATCTCTCATACAAATTGGGTTCCCCCTTTTTCTTTCCATGCTTGCTGGGACCTTGAAAACCTTTGGACACATCCTCGCCTTCAATGGATAATCTAGTTAGCTGATGAATGTCCTTTGCATGAATTTGGTATCTTCTATCAAACCACAAACTTATGTCATGTACCCTTCTAATGAGAAACTTGGTACATCTTGCAACCTCTCCAGTAGTGCCAAAAATTGGTGAATCTCGGAGATTCATAATAGTCAAGTTGAAAATGTAGATGAACTTTGGCTTTGGCATAGACTTCATTCCTCCCAATTCGTCTGGAGAGACACTCCAGAAGACATCGATGTTCATCTATGTGAAGATAACCTAGTATGTTAGGTTGAGGTCGAGTAGTTTGACTTGCTCGACCTTCCCTTTGAGATCACCCACGATCTCGACCCAAGGGTCACAGGGCTTGTCCGACACTGCATCCTTAGAAACTACACTTCTTCTCCCTGTAGCTCTCAACATGGTGATTCTAAACTGTCAACTAATTCAATAGGATAACTATGATTTAGGATTGTGACTGAGGGTCGAGGGATTGCACAGGCTTAAGCACAATTCATAATTCACAAGGCTCTAAGTTATCTCTGGGAAATAATGCGTCTCACACCGATTTCACATAAACTTATACTGAGGATTAGCTGGAAAGTTCCATAATAACTGCTAAGGCTATTCATCATTAACCTATAAATGCAACTTGGATCTGAGTTGTCCAACGAGACTAGTTAACGGGGTAATTCTATTGGGTGATCTTGGCATTTACTGAGCAAGTTGGTTAGGGACGTGGTCGATTACAGACCTTAACATTTAACAGATGAGAATCTTGATGTCAATACCTATTGAATCTTCCTGTATCGTGGATTTATGGTTTAATAGAATTTAGATAGGTTACTGTAGCAGTAATAAAGGCTATGATTGGACTGGGTTCGTGTGGCACATGGACTAGGATTACGTTCAGATTCCCTCTCCCTCCGACCAAAAATGGTTCCCTGTCACATTTAATGACTATCATTAATAGATTCATGTCTCTTTTGATCCTATGTTGTTCAGTAAACAGCTCTGCATCAAAACAACACTTAGACAAAAAACTGAACTACATGTCGCAGTGCAACAATGTATTCTTCGACTTTATTAATTGAATTCGCAGAAATTGCAAAAAAAAAACAAATCTAACTACTATACATGATCCTTTGGACTAGAGAAGCAATCCTTTATCTCATTTCTAAGACATATAGGGTTTCATGCGAGCACCATTCACCCATCTTGGCCAAATTATCCCATCCAGTTGTGCGATTCTGACTGCTCCAGAAGGTCGAATCTCCGCAACTATAAATGGTCCCAATCAATCCATGTGCAACTTGATAGGATGTTTTTGGTATCGACTATCATAAAATAAGACCTTATATCCTTGTGCAAATTCTTTGGTATTAATCTGTCTGTCATGCTAAGATTTTTTCATTGATTTCTCACTAATTGATGAAAGTATGCTAAAAAATTGGTCTCCTAAAGTTCCTGCAATTCCATAAGCCTTTGTGCAACTGATTCATCCTCTGACATGTGTGTAATATGTGCAATGTATAGAATCAGGGTAATTAATTATGTAGGTACCACAACCTCTTTCCCATAGACTAGCTGAAATGGAGTATACCTGTGGAGTTTCTTTGTGGTTGTCCTGTAAGACCATAAAACTCTTGTAACTTTGTCATCCTAATCCTCCCTATTTTCGCAACAAACCTTTGTTAATCCTCTCTCCACAATCTTGTTAAAAACCTCCACTGTGCCATTGTCTTGTGGATGGTAGGGGCTACTTTTATGATGTTGGATCAATAACTCTGTTGTAATATTTTTTATTGTACTACTGATAAAATGACCACCCTGATCACTGGTCATACTCCTAGGACATCCAAGCCAAGTTATAATCTTTTAAAAAATGAAACTAGCAGTAGTATCTCTCGAAACATCCTGAACAGTTGTTTCCTTCACCCACCATTTAAGGTAATTAGTTGCGGTAATAATATACCTGGCCTTTGAATGATTAGATGTGGGGTTAATCGGCCCAATGAAGTTAACCACACATTTATCAAATGTTTGCTGAGCTCAAAGTGGATGAAGAGGCAACTCATCTTGTCATGATGGCTTGCCCACTCTTTGACAGACATCGCAATATCTAGCATATTCCTTCACATCCTTGAAGAGTGTGGCCCATCATAATCCATCTTGGAGGACATTCTACACAGTGGCCTTTCCTCCATCATGAACTCTCACAACTCCACTATGGCACTCCCATAGTATGTCTTGTCTTTCATGATCTAAGGCACATCTCCTAAATATGCTATCTAGGCCCAACTTATACAATTTACCCGCAATAAATTGATAGTCCACTGCTCTAACCACCATATGATGTTTCTGAGTTGCGGAGTACATTTCTGGGTAGGCCCCTGTACATATGAATACTGCTATGTCTTCCAGGTATTTTGGTATGGCCTCAGCCCGGAACAAGTCTTCATCTGGGAGCTAATCGTCGACTTCTTCGCCACTTTCTCCCGACTCTAATCTTAACAGGTGATTAGGCCCCACGTTACATCTTCCAGGTTTAATGATCAGTTCAAATGAAAATTCTTGAAACAGTAAAAACCATCGACAAATTATTCCTTCTAGAACAAACTTGTTAACTAGATATTTTAATGCAGAATGATCAGTAAAGAACTTAAAATGAGAGCCTAACAAGTAATGTCTAAAATTTTGCAGAGCATAAATCATAGTTAAATCCTCCCTTTCTATAGTTTTATAGTTTTTCTCAACTGATGATAACTTCCTGCTAGCAAAATATATAGGATTATCCATCGCTCCATATCCTAGTTGTGCTAATATGGCTCTCAGGGAAATACCTGATGCATCTACGTGCACATGAAATTTTTTTTCCCAGTTCGAAAATATCAGAATAGGTGGTGTGCTAAGCTTTTCCTTCAGGATATAGAACACTTTATCACACTTTGGCATCCACTGGAACACCTCTGACTTCTTTAGTATATTTTCCAGGGGTGCAGTATAGTTGCATACCTTCTGATAAACCTGTGATAGTACATTATGTTACCTAGCATGTAGCGCAACTTCTTAGTGCTCATAGGTGGAGGCATGCTCAAAATAAATGAAACTTTGGTTGGGTCTACCAGTACTCCTTCTCAGCATACTATGTGGCCTAACAAATTTCCATGTGGCACATAGAAGATACACTTTTTGAGGTTCAATGATATCTGCAATTCCCTACATCTATCAAACATCATACGTAGTAATGATACATGTTCTTTGAGTAGAATGTATACCATTCAGTCATCCATATAAACTTCTATAAACTTGTGAATAAATTCTCAGAAAGATGCTATTACAGTACGGGAAAAAACTGCAGGGGAACTCTTTAGGCCGAATGACATCACATTATATGCAAATGACCCCCATTTTGTTATGAATGTGGTCTTGTTTTTTTCTTCTTCAACAATCCTCACTTGGTGATACCCCAAAAATCCATCTATAAATAAGTAATATTCTTTTCCCACAACATGTTTTAGCGCCTAATCAATAAAAGGTGTTGGGAAAGGGTCATGCACACAGGAAGAATAAGGATTCTGTAGTCTACACATACCCTAATTTCCTCTGTGCCTTTCTTGCTCTGGATGACTATTGGGCTAACCCATTTTGCTTCTTCCACTGCAAAAATAATTCCAACTTCCAACATCTTGTCTATTTCTCTCTTAACCTTCTCTTTCACTCTAGGGTTAAGGTGATATGGTCTATGCATTACAGGATTTGTTTCTCATTTTAGTTCAATTTTCATCTCTCCCATAGCTCCTTTAATCCCACAACATGATGTGTATTTCTTGGCTAGTTTTCTCATCCCAGTAATGTCCTACCATATCTATCTTAGGTTTATTTGTAGTTCCTATGTTGAATTTACGCAACTTCAATGGATAATTATAAGAACCATCACTCTGGATGGGCATGGTGTTCTAGAATTCTCTTCTTCCTTTTGTTTCCTTAATGGATAAGTTTCTCAATTCCTCTAAGTCATTTGAGCTTTCCAAATCCTTCTCAATATTATAGCATTATATAGGTCTCTTGTTTGAGTCTAGGTGAAGGTTAGACTGAAGTGCTTGGCTATGCTTTTCACATACCACTAGGTCTATTTTTCATTCCCTAGCATCGGTAAAAAGGAATTATTTAATTCTTTGCAGGACTACTTTAAGCTCAGGGTACTTACCTATAAACAAGAAGTCCTTGAAAAATTGATCTGTCAACATTTTCCATTCATTAGTCTAGCTTCTGGTTTCTTCATGCATGTACCAAGATTTAGGAATCACACTTAGTGAATGGGGAAATAATTGAACCCATAAGAGAGATGTTATTTCCACAACTTGTCACTATGTCACAGATTTTTCAATAAGTGCTTTGGGATCTGACTGTCCATTTAATAGTTGTCCAACTTGGAAGTTTGTCCGCATATCTGATTCTAGTTGCTCTTTATCTTGAAATCTATATCAAATTGATTTATTCACATTGTCCCAGTTCTTGATTAAGGCTTTTTGACTAGTCCCCCATATGTTATAACCCTAAATTGCACCAGACATGCATACCTCACATCAGGCCATCTTACTTGCTATTTTTTCCAAGCCATCATTGAAAAACTCTTCTAAAAAACCATTTTTTTGAAGATGTACATGCCATGCACCACTACTGCCTACATACACACATTTTCTACACCATTATAGCCCGTGTATACTCACATAAAGCATGAAAAATAAAAATTGCAAAGGGATATGGGCTTTTGGGCCGTTACCTAACCTTTTGACTGCCCATAGCTAGTCATCCAACCGAATAACTATATTTTTTGGCCTATAAAATAAGGTGTTGGGGTCCCTTTCCAAGAAGAAGCATGAGATAATAGAAACTCTACCCATTTTAGTATTCCCCCTTTTCCCCAATATTTTGCAACCACATTGTGAGTTTGAGCCAGAATTCCTTATTTTCCTCCATTGCAAAGCCTTGCCATTTCCCTAGAGAGAACTGAAGAGGAGAAGAATACATGGAAGTAGATGGTGCATGGTGAAGAGGATCCCAGGACCAATTTTGAGGAGCAGTTGTTGGTCTCATATTGTAAACAAATTTTGTGAGATTAATATAAAGAAATACTTTTTCTGTCCCGCCAAATGATGTCTTAAATATTTATGATTTGTTTACATTTTTGTTATGATGTCTAACCCACTAATACATACATAGAATGCATGCTTGTAGTTTCTTGTTTGTCTTTTTGTGAATGCAGGTTGGCCTTGGGAGGAGATATTCAGTCGAGAAACAACTGAGCGCAAAGGGATCAACACCGGACGCGGAGTTTAAGGTATGCCTACCATATCCCTATACTTTGTCTTTTATGTATGATTGTGGGGTAATCATGGGATAATTTTTAAAAGTAGGAGACTTTAGATGGTTATCTCTGCTTGCACTTTAGAACCCTAGTGTACTGAAATGAGGGGTTTTCCCGCTATAGAATAATTGGTGACCATACTGGGGAGACCTATAGGGTTTTTTGGGATATTCTTTTTGGGTGTTTTGAATCAATTTATTTATTGTTTATTAAGTTTATGTAAGCTTTTATGTCTTTAATGGATTCTGGTCTTCCATACCAGTACTCCCTGCCTGTTCTTGACTATTGGTTTCCATTTTTTTTAGAAGTTACAGAGGTGTATGTGTCCTGTAGAGGGTCTGCATGTCTACATATGCACCCTGCCTTTGGACAACTCGTGTACATATGCAGGCTGCTGAAGTGTCAGTAGCGTGCCTGTGTTGAGAATTTTTTTTTTTTTAAAGAAGAGGCAATCATACTCTTCCCTGTCAGAAGTCACACTTCTCAGGGATTTTCTTGATCTAGACCTGGTCTCTTTCATAGCAGTCTGTAGCCTAGGTCTGACCTCAACATAACTTTCTTTTTATCAAAGATTTCTTTTGTTTTCTTTATTAGGGTTTTTAGACAAGTTTTTGAGTCTGTTCTGATCTGCCTGTTTGGTATTGTCAGTGACTCCATGCGATCTGCGATGGGCCAAAAGTCTTTTCTTGGTATTTTCTTGTCGTCATTTTTCCCTTTTTTTCTTTAGAAGAAAATAAATTAATTCATTTTCAAGTTTCTTGTTTTGAAGCATAAAACAATAAAAAAAAAAAATCATTTCTTTGTTTGGTAAAAGTAGTTCAGGTTAGTTGCTTTATTCACCAAGGAAAAAGAAAGTTTTATTAACTTCTTTATTTGAATGCTTAGGAAATTAAGTAGCTCATAGTCGATTGAAATCTTGCTTTAAGTTTTTCTTTTCAAAGATCTAAGAAAAGTAGTTATGAAAAGTTTGGTTAAAGAGTTTAAATTGGCAAATCTTTATTTGTGAAGAAGAAGTAGTTTGTTTTCAGTTTCATCGTATGCTCTTCTCTTTCATCTCTTAAAGAACATCACTGGTTTCACTTCCGTTCCCTTTGACATAAGACAACCACTAAAATTAATGCTTAATTAAATGTTATTACACTTTGTGTTTGTAGGATCCAACAATTTAGTCTAGGCTAGAGCCTTGATTCAGGATTGGAGAGGAAACTCTTCAAGGCTACAAAAAAAAACATAAGAGTTTGTGCTAGGGAGTGATTGAAATTATAGTAACTGTGAAAGTTATTTGGGACCCCCCTCTAACACAGGGGCTAAACACAAGGTCGCGTGCAAAAAGGTAGTGGAGATAACCCCTCCAAAGCAAGACCAAGCATAGTGGGGAACGCATATAGAGGGCTTATCTTGGGATTCCATTGATCAAATTTTCCACAGCGCTTCGTGGGTATCAAATCCATTCGAGGTCCTCAATCGTCTTCTGAAATACTTGCTTTTGATACCCTTGATAGGTTTCAAGCTTAATACCTTTCTCATTGCGGTCCACCTGACTGTCAACTGTACCCGCTTGGTGACTGTTCCCACGTTGGAAACCTAGTTCCCTTTATCTTGGTGACTTACACAAGTGACTACGGGGGTATACCACGATACCTAGGGAAGACATCAAGACACACTTTGCAGAGTATACATGGAGGGTGATTCTGTATTTGAGTTTCACTTGTACCGGTAAGTTTCTCTAGTGTTGGTTGGTGTAATTGTTCTTCCAACTAGTTAGTCATTTTCTTGATTTTCCTTTAGGAATTTTTAGCGTGTGCTCTATGCTCCCTAGTTTTCCATAGTGAGTTAGTCAGTCATTTCTTTGGATCTCTAACCTAGGGTGGTAGACTGTCCACTTTGTTGGTCATGAGGACTTTTTGGTCTTCCACTTAGAAATGTGGAGCCGCCTCTTTATAGGCGTTGTTTTGATAACACTGGTTCTTCGGAGTCAGTGTGTGAGACTTTTACGGACTTGAACGATCCCACAAGGGGAGAACCTGTGCATAAGATCTTCATGGCTAATGTTCCTGACGATACCAAATAAGGAACCCCTTTGGAAGGGGATTATTGTGCTTTTCCTTTCTTCAGAAACGTTGGTGTCCCTTTGATGGTGACTTTGTACATTCCTGGGTTGAATGTGCGATTACCGGTTTGGTTGGGTACCATTCCAAATGTCCCAAATTCTCTTAACTCTTCCCAGTTAGGCGCTTTATGTCATGGGCACAATGTTGATGTTCCTTCATCAACAAAGTCTTATCCGCCTCCTTCTCCCACCTATGGTGTAAGTACAGTTACTAGTAAACAGAAGTCTAAACGAAGTAGAAAGAGGGATAATAGGAAGAAGAAACCACCAACTTCTGCTAGTCATGTTGGAGATAGGTCCTCAACCTATGCAAGTCATGTTGAATACCAACACCTAGCCTCTACAAGTCACGTTGGGGGCAAGTACCTAGCCTCTACCAGTCATGCTGGGGGAAAATGTCCAGTCACTTCTAGTCATACTGGTAATAGGTCTGTAGCCTATGCGAGTCATGTTATCTACCCATCACCAACCTCTGCAAGTCATGTTGGGGATGTGAAACCAACCACTGCTAGTCATGTTGGGAGCATTGATTATATTGAGAAACCTAGATGGATAGGACGTAAACCTAAGTTCCCTTGTAAGCTTTGCAAGGGAGATCACATTACTCATCTGTGCCCTGACCTTCCATAGGTACGAAGATTGTGGTCCATGTCTGCAAGCTCTTCTGATTCTGATTCTTATGAGGTTTCTTCACAATTTATTTAGCCATTGGTTGAGAAAGCGGCCATGCCGATGTAGTCATAGGTTGATGCCACTCCTCTTTTGGGGGGTGAGGTGCCTTTATACCATGTAGTCTTGTAGCCTATTCAACCATTGGTTGAGAAAGTGGTCATGTCGATGTAGTCATCGACTGATCCCACTCCTCTTTTGGGGGGTGAGGTGCCTTTATACTATGTAGTCTCGCAACCTATTCAACCATTGGTTGAGAAAGTGGTCATGCCGATAGAGTATTTGGATAATCCCACTCTTCTCTTGGGGAGTGATGTGTCTACCGACTATTTTTTTAGCATTTCCAGTTCAGTACTTTCAGAACAAGGGGGCATTCCGCTCATTCCGAGCACACCCCCTCCAAGCCCTAAGATGGTTTCCTTTGATTGGAATGATCTTGTTGAGCCTCGTCTTCCTTCTTCTGCACCATTTCCAATAAGGGTTGAAGTTAATTCAACAAACATTTATTGATGTATTGTGGATGAAGGAGCCTCTACAAGTATTTTATCCTCCTCAGTTTGGAATGTCTTGGGATCTCCCAAGCTTGTGTCTGCTTTGCATGAGTTGTTGGCTTTTGACAAACATCCTAGTAAATATTTGGGGATTCTTTCTCAGTTGCCTATCTCATTAGGTGGAAATATTGACCTTGTCAATGTTATAGTGGTGCAAGGCATGTTAAATTTTAATATGCTTCTCGGGCATGATTATGTATATGCTATGAACATTGTGGTGTCTACACTCTTTTGGGTGATGCATTTCCCTCACAAGGGAAGCATTTTCACTATCGACCAGCTGGCATCTGATAATCACCATCCTAATTTGGAGATAGTTCAGGCTGCCCCTTTATATATTCCTAGTGTTCGTGTAGACTCTACCCTGCCACAGGTTAATTGTGTGGCGTCTTATCCTCGGAGTTCAATTTCTTCTGAGTAGGAACCTGTTCAATCATGTTTTCCTTCTCAAGACTTGGTCTCAAAAATTGATCCATTGGTTTGTCCAATGGGGGCATGGGAGCCCTTGCTTCCCTCTCTAGGTCCAAGTGATATTGAGTCTCCTTCTGAGTCTGATCTTGTTGTTTGTAGATCCTCAAGCCCTAATTCTTGTGATTCTTCATTGATAGACTTTGCCAGTCCTAGTCAGAGCCTCCATCTTCATATGGAATATGGTCAGTTTACTTCACCCTTTGGGACTGTCGACCCTCGTTTGTGTGATTTCTCAGATTTTGAATTGCCTTCAGATGAGGCGATACTTGAAGCCATGACTACAGTTTCTATATCGTGGGAGGATTTACACAGTGGTTTGTGTTTTCTTCCCTTTTGGGAGACTTCCCAAGTTAACTATCGAAGAGACTCTTGGTATGAGCCTAGCAGTGGGCTCTACCTGAAAAAACTTCATACATGAGTCGTATCCCCCTAGAGTCTTATTTAATCCCTTTTTAGACTCTATAAACATGAAAATATTTCCAAGCGATCTTATTGCCCTTCATTCTCACCAAACTAAAATTTGAAGGCACATCTGTCCGATGGTAGTTCACCCCTTTTTCGGTCTGGATGGTCAACTGTACGAACAAAGGTATACTCTAGGAGCTTCGGTTCACTAGAAGGGTATTCTCAAGTATAATTTTAACCCTTTTTTGCGCCTGAGGGGCTAATTTTATGAAAAAGGAACCCCCATGAAGTCCATAGTTAAGCTCTTTTTAGACTCCCTAAAACTGAAAAGATCATTGAGTGAGCTTGTTTCTTCACACTCGTTAAACTAGTCCATAAGAACATCCCTTACAGAGTCCATAGTTAAGCCCTTTTCAGAATCCTTAAATAAGAAAAGATTGTCGAGTGATATTGTTTTTGTCACACGTTAAAATGGTTTTGAATAGACGTCTTTTCGGTGCTAGTTCATCCCTTTTTCGAACCAACTAGACTACCTTCGAAAAAGGTACCCCAATGGAGTCTCCTTTTACGCTTTTTCAGACTCTCTAAAATTGAAAAAACATCGAGCTTAACTTCTTTGGGCTCGTTAAAATTACATCGAATGACGTTTTCATTTATTAATTGCATTTTCATTCCTGCATCTTTGGCCTAATGTCAGCTCCATGTTGCTCTCAATTGAACCATCTGAAGCATGCCTTATACACAAGCCTTGTATCACTTTGCCTCTGTGTCTTGACACCTTGACCCATGGAGGATTTTTCCCGAGTGTCCTTTTCCTACATATGTCTCCTTTCTCTGAGCATCAATGTGTTCCTTGTGCTTGGAACTAGTATGTCTGTGACACTTGTTCCTCCTTTGTATTGTAGCATTCTTTTATTATTTTTCAAGCTTTCCAATTTTTTATTTTTTTTTGTAAGTTAATGTTTTGTATTGATTCTTGTCAAAAAAATACAGTCGTCTGAGATGCAATTATCCATGTGGTCATGGTGCCCAAGAGGTAAACCACTACACCAAATGTCCAAAAATTAGTATGGCCACGGTGCCCAGTTGGGAAACCACTGTTGCCAGAGTCATGCCACTGAAAGTAAACTATGCTACAAGGCCATGCAGGACCAAAATACGTAATAGTGTACAAAAAGATACAACAGTAAGGATGTTGAGCCAAGAAGTAGAAATCATGAAAAAATGTTTAAAACCTAGTCCAAGATGCGGCCCTACGAAAACCTATTTCACCAGTGCTTTTCCTTTTCCACGTTCAGCCATGGCCTGTCGAAGATCTTGAAGGAAAATCATCAGGGCATCCAATATTCTCCAACGGTTAGCTTCCCTATTCTTGTGCGTTGAGCATTGCCAATTTGATATCCTCCATAGTCTCAACTTCCCCTTTACTCTTTCGGATGACCACCCCATAGCCAGCTAGTCCCAGGTTTCCTTTGGAGGCTCCATCAAAATTAATATTAAAGAATTTTGTGAGTGGATCTTCCCAAAGAGAGGGGTTGGTCGTGCATCTCGCAGCTACCATAGGCCTTTCTGGGGTTGGAGTGATATTTAGTCTCCATGCTCTGAGGATGTTGTATTCATTTTGTGGGATTTGCAGATCCTGCTCCATCCAGGGATGCAACGATATGGTTTCATTGATATTGGTGTGGATTGTGGTCCAAACCTCTTCCCGCGTCCTAGTGACTGAATTGAAACTTCTTATGTTCCTCTCTTTCGAGATCCGCCATAGGATGAAGCCTGGGAGAAACTACCAGATTCTATTGAGGATGGGAGAGTGAAATAGTGAGCTTCTCCATTATGCAATGGTTTCCTTTAGACCCATGTGGTTCTTGTCTGATGTTCTCATGATGCTAGCACTCTGATCCCAAATGCACGAACTATAGGGGCAAAGGTTGAGGAGATGATTTTGTGTTTCTTCCTCTTGTCTGCATAGCTAACACCAAGAGGGGCCAATGAAACCTCGTTTCCTTAAGTTATCCCAAGTGAGGATGTTGTTGTGTGCCACGAACCAGAGAAAGATGTTGATTTTTGGCCATGATTTCATATCCCAGATTTTTCCTGAAACCTCCTCTCGAGCCAAGGTTCTGTGACCTACTTTTAAGTAGTATGCTTCAGGGATGTTAAAGGCACCTGTGGTGGAGTGGCCCCACCTAAGAATTTCCTCTCCTTGTTGGCTTAAAATTTTCCTTGAGGCAAGATGCTCTTGTAGGGGTCGAAGGTTGAATGTCGGGGGAATATTCAGGTGCTCGTGGGATTTTTTCTAGGTACGCCATAATTCCCCTAGATCGAAAGGCTTCCAGATGTCAATGAATCTATGAAGTCATGCAGAAGTTGTAAGGGGAATCAGGTCTCTGAGATTTGGATCTGTATTCAAGGCTGGGATTTGTTTCCACGAGTCACTCCAAAAGTTTGTCGATGATCCATTTTGTAGTTCCTAGAACGAATGGTCCATGATGAGTCCTTGGTTGTTTCGGGCCACATTCTAGATGATTGATCCTGTGCTTTGACCAGTCCACCTGATGAGTTCTTTTTCTGGGGTTGTGGGGGTGTATTTCTTTCTCCACAATTGTGCCCAGAGATCTTGAGGTATTTTCAACCATCTCCACCAGATTTTAGCACTGAGGACTTTGTTGAGAATGGATGGGTCACGTATACCAAGGCCTCCTACTTTTTTGGGGGTGCAAACCTTTTGCCAACTTACCAAGGAAATTTTGCATCCTTCCTTGATGCCTTGCCACATAAAGCTTCTTTGGATCATTCATAAAGTGATAAGGATGTAAATCAGGGCCGCCAAGGCTGAGAAGGTGTAGGTTGGGAGAGCTTGGAGGACTGATTTAAGGAGAACGAGGTGCCCAGGCATATTGAGGGAGCGAAAGGTGCAAAGGTAGAGTCTCTTCTTGAAACTAGACAACAAGGAGTCCCATGAGGAATTCCTCAGTGGGTTATCAATGAGGGGGATGCCTAGGTAGACTGACGGTAGGAAGTTGTGGGTGAAGCCTAGGATGAGAGTGAGATGGTTTTGGATAACTAGAGGTGTGTTGAAGAAGATGACTTTGGATTTGGTTAAGTTCACTTCCATGTCTGAAGCTTCGCATAAGAGATCAATAATGGATCTAAAACACCAGGATTCTCTGGCGGTGGATAGTCCCATAAGAAGTATATCGTCTACAAATTAGATATGAGATATGGGGGGAGGAATTCCATGGGGGTTGAGGCCCGAGAGAGAATGGTCCTTGATAGCTGCTTTAAGTGTGTGGATGAGCCCTTCTGCCATAAGGATGAAAAGGAAGGGTGAGAGGGGATCCCCTTGTCTTATTCCTCTTAAGGGGGAGAAAGGTTTGGAAGGGATTCCATTGATAAGGATGGAAAATAGTGTTGAATAGGTGAGGTTGAAAATCCAAGAGACCCAAGTGGTATCAAAGCCAAAGGCCAGGAGAGAAGATGTCAAGTAGCTCCAGCTTAACTTGTCGAAAACTTTAGAAAGATCCAGTTTTAGGAGCATACCTTGTGTTTTGGTAGAGTGAAGGGAATGTATAACTTCATGAGCTAGGATTACACTATCCATAATTTTACGACCTTCTACGTAGCTGAATTGCTCTGGGGAAATTAGGAACGGTAGAATGGGCTTGAGGAAAGTTGCAATGATCTTTGTTAGGAGTTTGTAAATGACATTGCAAAGGGCTATGGGTCTAAAATGTGTTGGAGAAGTGGTGTTGTTCTCTTTAGGGATGAGGGTGATAAAATTTGCATTGAGGGCTTGGAGGACCTTTCCATATCTTCTAGAGTCCTCAATGATTTTCCACACATCCTCACAGATAATTCCCAACAATAGTGAAAGAAGTCTGAAGTGAAGTCGTCTAGTCCAGGGGCCTTGCTAAGTGGAGTGGCCTTAAGAGACTAATCTACCTCCTCTTGAGTGATTGATCTCATCATTGATTCATTTTTCTCCTTGGTGACCTCCTTGGGTATGTTCTTGAGGATAGAATTGATGGCCTACGAACGATTTGCTGGGGGTTCTGTAAGAAGAGATTGGCAGTAGGTAAGCAATTCCTTTTCCATATCAGTATGTTGTTGAATTTATGTACCTTTCTCTGAAATTAGATGGGTGATGTGATTGGTTTGGTGCCTCTACACCATGGATCTGTGGAAGAATTTGGTGTTTTTTCCCCCTCTTTTAGCCATAGGATGCGATATTTTTGTCTCTAGAGAACTTCTTCCTGCACTTTTCTTTCTATGATCTGGTTGTTGAGGAGTGTTTCCTATGTTTTTAGAACTTTTGTTAGACCCTATGTCCAGATCTGATGTTGTAGTGTTTCCATTTGTTGTTGTAGAAGCTCCCATGCTTGGAAAATATCACTGAAGGTGGACTTGTTCCATATTTTGAGGTGTTGCTTGAGGTTTTTTATTCTTTGTTGAAATCTGTACATCGAGGTTCCTATTTGGATGGTCGCCTCTTCCCACCAAGATTTGATGTTTTCTTGGAAATCTGGGTGAGTCAACTAGAATGTTTCAAAATGGAAAGGTTTTATGCCTAGGGTGCCATTGATGTTGAGGGTTAGAAGAATTGGCTAGTGATATGAACCCGTGGTATCGATGAATGTGGCATTCCATGCTAGACCGTCCATCATGATGGATTCAAAAATTAGCAAGTAGTCTATTCTACTGGATACATGTTGAGCCCCCAAGCATCTGTTGGACCAGGTAAATGACCCATTGTCTGTTTTGACATCAATGAGGTTCAGTAGGCCTATGGTACAGTTAAAGAGAATGATGTCATTTCCCAAGGACCGATTGCCTCCATTTTTTTCATCCAACCCCGTGATCATATTGAAATCTCCATCGAGGATCCACCTTTGGGGGCCTAATTGTTTTGCTACCCATTCCATGTGCTAGAGGAATGCTTCTTTTTCCCCTGGTCTGGGGCATCCATAGACGTTTGTGATGTAGCCTTGTTTGTTTGAACCAATTAGGAGAAAAGAGGTTGTGATGGTCCGTTTGGAAGTAAAAACGTTGTCAAGTAGAATGGTGGCTGGATTCCAGAGTAGTGCAAGACCTCCTGCTGCACCATTAGCGTCCACTTCCACATGTTGTGCATGTGTCTAGAATCATTGAAACATTGTCTATGCCTCTATTCCCACACATTTCATTTTCTGTAGGAGTAGTATGTCTTGTTGTTCCTTCATGATTTTGTCTTTGAGCAAGGTTTGTTTTCTCTTTGCATTAAGGCCTCTTATGTTCCAAGATAGTATCTTCATGAGGAAGGTGGGGGTTGGAGAGGGGGGAAGTTGTCCGAGATCAAATGAATTTGACCTGAGTTGAAAAGAAAGTTATCGATGTCCTAGATGAGTTGGTGTTTCGGTTTCCTGCCTCTCTTTTTCTCCTCCTTTGGAGTTTTGCGTTGTTCCTTGGAGGTTTCTTTTTCTATTCCCAGGTTTGTGTTGGCTTGGGATTTACCTCCTGCAGAAGATTTAAGGAAGACTTTGTGCACCTTGTGCAGCTGGTCGGGCGGTATGGTATACAATTGCTGCTCATGATAGGCTTGTTCCATATGTGCAATTTAGATACCTGCCATCTCTTGATCTTCCAAGTCTATGTCTGGATCCCCCATTTCCATCCTAAGAGTGGTTGGAAGGGAGGCCGCCATGAATACTGGTTGTGAGGAAGAAAGGATAGGAGGGTCTTGCATGACATGGATTTGACCAATTGTAGGGGTTGTCAAAGGGTTATAAGAGTATGAGGGGGTATCCAATGGGGTTTGAAGGGCATCAAAAGATTTCTTGGTAGTGGGTCCAGTAGGGGCCTAGGCGGGTGCCCTTCTCTCCTAGTGCTTTCAAAGATCTGTGACCTAGGTGAAGTCATCCTTGGGTTTGTCAGATTCCTCCTGAGCTAGCTTGGCAGGGTTATTTAAAGGGCATTCTCAGAGTAGGTTTCCATGCTCGTTACACTTACAACATCGGAAGTGGATGTGCTAATAATCTAGGGTTTGGGACCATTCCTTGTCTTGGTAATCTAGGATAATGGGTCTAGGGAGGGGTTTCGATATATTTAAATAAACACAGATGCATGTATAACAAGTGTACCTTCATTTTTTTGTTGCCTCCGAAGCTTTGACGTAGCTACCGATGGTGTTTCCAATCCCTGCGAGGATCTCCTCCAACCAAAATTCCTATGGGAGCGGGTATAGCCTTTGCCAAACTGGAGAGTGGGTGAAGTCTTCCTTTTCCAAGATGAATCTCTATGTCTAGAATCAGAGAAACAGGCATGCCGATTTGTAGAAGTATGACCCCCCTTCGAATATTCGATTTTTGTCCTCCAGATTATGCAATATGATCATAGAGAAGCCTTTTGATCCTAATTGGAGGTTCTAATGACCCTTGGGTTTCCACCAATGGTGAATCCATTTGACCAGGTCTTTTTCAGAAGGCCATAACCCTGAGAATTTACCTATCAAAGAAAAATATCTCATATATTGTTTCTGATCCTCCATTCTTGGCGAGTTGATCATATATTTGGGATCTATCAGGGCTTGTGGAATGCATTTTCCAAGTTCCCAGGTGAATTTGGTTCTTGATTGAATGGTTTACAGGTCGATGTCCATCGGTTTTTCCTTTGGCATTTCATCCTCCCAGATTAATTTCTACATGTCGTCTAGGAGTTCGAAGGTTGGACGTTTGAAGTGAGTGGAGTCATGCTCCTTCCTTATGACAATACTATAGGAGGGGGTTGAGGGCCCCCCTCCCTTGGCCTCCATGGCTGCGGCTATGGAAGAAATGTGGCGGATGGCAGCAGGTTTCAGAGAAAAACCATAATGCGTGTTTTCATTTATACAAGTATTTTTAAGCTTTCAAAAATTATTGAAAAAGACAAAAAAATAAAATATACCCCAAAAAGAGGAAGGGAAAACTATTTTCTTTTTATTGGTAGCACAATGAGTCGCCCTTGGAAAAAGCACATCCTTTCGTTTTTTCATCAAGATCTGGGATTTTATATGACCTTAGGAAGTTGTTCTCACTACATAGAGCCATATCCTCCTCCATTTGGTTATCCTTCCAAACATATGGAGAGTTCGCGTTGCCTCCAGCATCGTGAACTTATGTCAATGCTTTGCTGCCTAAGTCTCATCATTTGTCATGCTTTTGTCCAAGGGAAGGTTTAGTAAACTTGAGTAATCTCTTTTGCAGTTTGTCTCTTGTCCTCATGCTTGGCCACCCCGAAAGACCAATCAAGTCCTTGTTCAAAATCAATGAATTTCTCTGCCTGATCACTGAGATCCTCTTGTCTGTTCCTGATGAGCCGTTGAAGACCTTTGGGTAGTGAATTCGTACACTAATATTACACTCCTACCTGAGTTTTGAATATCTCAAAGTTGTTTCTCAATCTATGAAGGACTCATCTCCAGCCATCAGGCGTCATTAGCTTCTCAAATATGGATATTATACATGTATATATTTTGATTTTGAGATGTATATCCGTTGTGTATTTCTCACGACTACACTTTATATAGTTATATGACATGGATATGCAATGTATTTGATTGCCATCCATGATTTTATTTCATCCTGAGCATTGGTATGCCCACCTCGGTGAGACAAATTATAATTTTGCAGATGACACCTCTGGAACTCTGGTCTCTGGGCTCACTCGCTTCGTGCGTTGGTGAAGATTTGTAATTTATTTTGGCCATCATATGATCTTCTAACAGGGAAGAGGATGACTACCTCTTCTTTAAAAAAAAAAAAAATCTCAACACAGGCATGCTACTCACACTTCATCATCCTGCGTATGTATGTGGGCTATCCAAAGGTAGGGAGCGTATGTACACATGCAAGCCCACCACAGGCCATGTACACATAGGGACGTCCTGGAGGGCTAAGTCCAAAACTGAGATCCTTTGATCCTCCACTATATTTTCTTCTATGCTGACCAAAAAGATGTCAAGTTATGAGGTACCATCGTATATCGAGTGTTCTCTGAATTCGGTTCCAACCCATCTAGTTTCTCTGACACTTGTGCATCATCTTGAAAATATTTCATATGAACCTTGCTGCCAACTATCAAATGCCAGTTCTGAATCTTCGTTCGTCGATTGTATGCTCCTCCAACTTACTGATCCATCAGCAGTAGGATTTATGTACTCTTCTTTCATTCCTATTTTTATAGTATACAACTAATCCAAGTCTTTTCCCTCCATATTGTTTTATGTTGGCTCTGTGTATTGAGGGCCTACATATGGATCCAAGGGTTGAATAACTTTTATTCCATCTGCCTCGAATGTCATAGTGTATTTCTTTAGGTCAATCACCGCATAGTTATCATAATCCCAATAAATACCAAGTAGTGGAGGATAAGGGTCCTTGTTCCCCATGATTTTGATCACCTCAAAATTATATACAGTATTTACTCCCGTGACATATATTTCCACATTCGCTAGTCTTCCTATTGGAAAAATACAGTATTGATTGGCCATTCTTAGCTAGATTGGGGAATATGTCAACTAGGGTTTTCCTAAAGCTTCCCAAGTCATTTTAGGAAGTATATTAACATCGGATCCTATATCTAACATAACATCCTTAATCTCAAAATCATATAGATGGGTTGTTAATCTAAACTCTTTTCTGGTCCGTACTTTCATTCTTTGCACTCTTTGAGTATTCTTCTTAGGGAGATTAGTCCTTATTATAGTTTTTGGATATTCTTCAATTCCTAAGACGAGGTACAGGGCATTGCGCAACTTTTCTGTCCACTGGTCATTCCCAAGAATATAAAAAAAAGTTGAAACCAAAGGTCAACTACATTTTGTGGTTTCTCAGGTTGTCTCATCGAGACTACAAGGTTTCGGGGTGTCGGGGGTGAAGAAGGTACTTGCGCGATATTAGGGTAAATGATAGGCTAAGGGGGTATTTATTTCATCTTAGGGCCAGGGATTCTCTGGAATAATTCTATTGCACTTTTAAATAATAGCTTATGCTTCAGAGGATCATACGTGTCCTCCTTAGGTGTTGTTTTCTTGATCTGAGGTAAATTATTAGCATCTATGATAGTCTTTTCTCCTCCTCGAGTAATGATATTAAGGTTAGGTATTTTCCTCTAATGACTCTCTTTATCCCTAAACTGATAAGATTAGTTCCTTGTTTCCATACCTGATCTTCCCATTTCATAATTAGCTTTGGGCAGTCTTCAGTTGTGCTCCCATTGGTTCTACAGTGAGAGCACCATGGTCGCCTCAGGTGAGGGAAATATCTAGCAATGTGGCCTTGCTCATCACATTTGTAGAATATACCTGGGCCTCTTCCCTGGGTTATTCCTCCTATGAAGTAACCTCCATCTCCACCTCCTCGAACTCTTCTCGGTCCCTGAGGGGTTTCATTCACGTTGAATGATGTTCGATCCAAACTGTCCGCAAGTGCATCCAATTCTCTACACTGATTTGTAGCATGTGTGGTATATGTGAAAAAATCACATTGTACATTATTCAATATTGTTTAATACTTTTGAATAATGGGGAACTGCCTTGGCCCATGCCCATGGATTCGAAAAATATCACAATAGTCAAATGACAACACTGCTTGATTACATGGAAAAGTGTGATATGGGGTTGGGGTATCGAATGGAAAATTCGCGAATACTTGCACAAATCCTCCCATGGGTCCTAGTGAGGGTCCCATTGGATTATGAGGAGGCCCCATTCCACTCATTTGTGGAATTTTTTTCACCATATGTCCTTCTGTGTAACATCGGGTACACCAAACTTGCAATCGTCCTGGTCTTGGTATCGTCAATTCTTAAATATTCTTTGTGAGCGCTGATATTTTCCCTTGTAGTTGTGCCAAATTTGCATTTTTTGGGTCTTATTGGACAAATCGGTAAGTGTGGACACAAACTAATCTCCCTAACTTCCACAGCAAGCTAGAAAAAAACAAGACAGAATACAAACTTCACCTTGGACTTCATTGTCATATAAACTAGTTTAGAGAGGTATAAGTGACATACATTTTAAATGACGCTTGATCCTCACTAGTTTCATCCTTGTTGCTCCATATTTAGGTTTGTGGGATGGTGAACCTGTTTAATAAGCACAAACCTACAAAGAGAGAGAGAACAAAGATAAATATATTCCAATGAATTCTATGTATAAGATCAAGGAGTTATAGAATAAAATCTAAGACACCTTTATAGGGAAGCAATCTATTGTTTCATTATATTAAATGGAAAGTGGAGAATAAAACCCATGCCTTGATGTTGCAAGGTCCCTTTAAATGGCTATCTTATCCAACACACACACCTTTTCTCCAATTCCTTTGATGAAGATGATCCACAATCTAACTTAGAGAGCTAAAGCAAAGCTATCTCAAGTATAATCTGTAGTAGAACTCTTCATGCATATGCAAGCCCTTGCAAACCTTATCATTTTCCATAAGATATCCCTATTTATATAGAGTGAAGGAGGGATGGTTGAGGATATTAGGATGATCCCACTAAATCAGAGAAGTGAGTAAGATGCAAACTGATCGAAGGCCACCTCATCTTCTAGAAGATTCCCTTCTAGAACATTCGTGAATTTTGACTTTTCCTTTTCTTAAGAATCATCGCACCCTATGCACAGGAATTTTATGATAACGTCATAGTCCATATTTGGTGTAGATTGAGACGATCAAGCATCGCCGCACCCCAATAATAGATCAATATGTGACGATATTCCTTGTCATTGTTTTTGAGAGAGGAAAGGCAAACCACTTTTCTCATGGATAAAGTCTCTTTTAATATTTTCAGGGAACATGGAAATGAGTTAAGCACATGTCGTCAGTTCATCACTGGGGTGAAAAAAATAATATGTAATAGAATGCCCCCCAAAGTATGAAGCTGAAACCTGTGATAAATGAAATATTTTGTAGAATGTGTGTGTCTAAAACAAGGAGTGCATCGATCGGGAACTTGCAAACAGTCAATCATATGCATAATAATATACCATCTTCTGAGGTAGGCATTCCCATACTCAGACTAAAGGTGACTCTAATCATAAGTTTCAAGTGATTCATGGCCACTAAACATACAGTGTGGATCCATGTCATCAATATTCAACATAGCCACAAGAAATACACTCTGGATATATGCTCTAAAAGAATTCAAATTTGGACATAGCCATGAGACATACACAGTGGATCTATGTGTTAGTACAAACTTATGAATACTTCGTCGCAACCTGGATTGATATGATGAGATCTAGGTTATTCATTTCCATCGTCTCTAAGTATGAATCTATCCATTGGATTACAGGTGTCGAAGTCGAACATGGTATAAACCACTTGATTACCGGTCATTAATGAAAATCATTAAGAAGTGTGAAGTAAATTACCATTAATGTCAATGAATCCCAAGGTACTCTAGTACAATCCAATGAATGTGAATAAATGAGTTGAATTAAAACACTCGATGGAATATTCCAATCAGGGGTCAGTGATGTGAACCCACTATTGAAAGTGAAGAAACCTGCCATTGAGGCATGCAGGCTCTAAGGTACTAAATGATTTCTAATTCTTGTTCCCAGATAATGAGTTGAATTTGACAGGAAAAGACTCATCATAGGAGGGCCTTAATGTATCCCCCATCAATGAAAAAAAATATGTAACATATTTGAAGTATATTAGAGTATGAAGTGACTCGGGATTGACTCAGGGAAGGCCAACATGGTAGAAAATTTATAACTGTAGATAGCCGACTCGATAGATGGCTTGTTTAGGTTGGACTTCTCTTGAACATATGAAGGGCATGACAGTTGTCGTGGAAGCATTGACTCAAGGAGGACCCAACATATGGAATTGTGTATGGTCAAACGAGAGACAAATGTATTTTCCAACCCGGATACAATGATGAAGGGGGGTGTCATGTTCAAGGGAGACTATTACTTCCACTAACAAAAATACAAAGACACATTTCTTTCCCAATTTTCCCCCACCATTTCTGGCGAGTACCTGTTTATTTTTACGCAAGATTGAGGAGGATAACATATGCTTGTAAATGTAACATCATCCTTCGGATGAGTCCCTTGGAGTATGTTTAAAGAATCCTAAGAAGGATTTGTTCAATCTCAAATGGATGTTTCTATGCTTGTTTAACAATTCCAAAGAACGAAAACTAAGGGGTTTTTCATTTTTAGAGATTCTAAAAAACACTTAAAGAGAACTCCATAAAGTCTTTTTTCCTAAGTTAGTCTAATGAGACCGAAAAAGATATAATATACCACTCATCAGATGTTTTCTTCAAATACTTTTACGAGCGTGAAAATAACAAGGTCACTCGACTATATTTTCGTTTTTGGGGAGTTTGAAAAGATCTTAAAGGATACTCCATAAGTTTCATTTTTCGTGTTACCAATGCAAGTTCGAAAAAACAAAAGAATATTACTCGATTACATTCTCATAGTTTCATGAGTGTGAGAAATAATTAAGACTGTGCTAAGAGTTTTTCCGGAAAAACCCTAAATGCATTATGTACATAAGAAAAATACACAAAAACAATAAAAAATGGTGGACCCATGTCAAATGTCTCGTCCTTATACCTTTCAATATGTAATAGAAAACAGTTCGCAAAGTTAGTTAGACTTTGGGGCATGGGTAAAATATAACAAATAATTAAATTTTGCAACAAAATATGGTAAAAAACAATAAAATAGGCCAAAAAAACCATTTTACCATTTCATTTGCAATTTTTACCCAAATAGTTCCCAAAACCCTCTTTTTATCCCAAATTTCAAGTGTTGATTCCAGAGCGCCTAGTGAATCATTTAGAAAACCGTCTCCATCAAAAAGGTAATCGTCTTCCTTTTTATCTTTTCATGGTTGTTATAACCCTAAAATGCACCACACAGGCTTACCTGGCATCAGGCCAACTCATGTCTCTACCTTGCCAAAGCCATGCTGAATAAAACCCTGAAAAACCACTTAAAATAAGAAACCCGTGCCCTAACCTAACACTGGGCGCGTTGGAAAACTTGTTGCCCTTCTACTGCACGCGTTGGAACACGGGCTAGCCCACTACAGCCCACGTTTACCTAACAAAGAAAAAACTCAGGAAAGTTTCCGCCGGGACGAAAATCTTTGGGTCAGTTAACTGGAACTCCTAGCCATGCATGGCCGAGAGTTCGTCTAAAACCCTAGCTCCTTCTAGCCTATAAAAGAAGGGGTAGGGGTACTATTCAAAGAGAGGAAAATCATAGCAAAGAAACGCTGCCCAATTGCCGAATCCATTTTGTCCCAACCCTTTAGCCTTTCCTCAAGCTTTAGGAGAATGCAAGCAAAGAAGTTGGAGGACAAAGAAGAGGAGGAGCCTAGGATCAGGATCGAGGAACGGTGGACGGTCTCTATAATCA
>SNQJ01S0076213.1:1738-14794 GCA_010110895.2 Picea sitchensis | reverse complement strand
CCGTCGGGACGAAAAGCTTTGGGTCAGTTAACTGGAACTCCTAGCCATGCATGGCCGAGAGTTCTTCTAAAACCCTAGATCCTTCTAGCCTATAAAATAAGGGGTAGTAGTACTATTCAAAGAGAGGAAAATCATAGCAAAGAAACGCTGCCCAATTGCCGAATCCATTTTGTCCCAACCCTTTATCCTTTCCTCAAGCTTTAGGAGAATTCAAGCAAAGTAGTTGGAGGACAAAGAAGAGGAGGAGCCCTGGATCAGGATCGAGGAACGGTGGCCGGTCTCTATAATCATTGTAAGTTGATTCATCTTGAGATTAATAAAAAGATACTTTTCCTGTCCCAAATGCACGAGTCTTATGTATTTCATTTGATTTATGTTTAATATCTAATCCTCTAGTAGAACAATAACATGCATGTGTATTTTTGTCTTGATTGCAGGATCACTTTGTGGAAGGAGCAGCAGAAGCAATGGGATAAATATCAACGGAGGATCTACACCAACCGTCGATAAAAAGGTTAGTGGGTTCTTCCCATGTGTGCATGTGAAAAAGGGTTTTAGATTTGGGGTAGAAGGTTAAAAGTAATTTCTTAAGGGTCATGATCTGCATGCAAGTTTAAACCCTAGCTTGTTAGTCCATAGGGTATAATTTCCGAACAACAATGGTTTAAAATTTTGTTTTTATTGGTTTATTGTTGAGTTTGGGTCGATTTTTTGGGGGTACCTGCGCTTTCAAATCATCGTAGGCCCACAGTATATGAATTGCAGTGATATGGAATCATCGCAGGGGACTCAAAGACAAGGTGTGATGCCATCACTCTGCATGAAAGAAAACCCCTGCGATGACCACAAATTATCGTTTGAAAAGATAAAAAGATCTAGGAACACTTCCAAGAATGGATTTTTTATGATTCTAATCCTCTTTTGATGTTCCTTTGTAGTCTTTCCTTGGTCAAAATTCTCGAGTGGTGAGAATGAGAGCATGACGAAGAATACTATTTTGTCGAGAATGACCCGGGCATAGTTATGGAACATAGGCAATGTGGATTAGTCAAGTTATTCAAAATTCAGGGCATGAGAGCCAAATTGAGGTTGCTAGAGTATCTAGTTCACATGTGGGATGTGAATGAACAAGTCTTTCACATGGGTGTGCATACACTCATATTGGATATAGAGGATATTTAATTTATGATGTGTTTATCTCACCTAGGATCTCAGGTGTCACTCTAGGGAAGAAGGAGTGGAGGAGAACCCATGGATTACTGTGTTTCTCATCATTGTGTGTCAAGTACAAAAAAACATGGTGGAAAGGTGGCCATCAGAGATGTTTTGGATTTACCATTGCGGACCATCCTTTATACCATTACCCGGATGGTAGGGAGTGCAACTCCCCACATGGCTTTTCAAAGCCACTTTCAGTATGCCATAGAGTGCATGGAGCCCAGGGTATTCAACTGGTGTGATGGTGTCTTGAAGAACATGAACAATCAACTGACAAAGTGTCGAAATGGTTGGTTGAAACAGTTTCGTTGTGATCCCATTTTGGTGTCCTTCTTCTTGGAGAGGGTCCTCATCTTACGTCTACAGGTAGAGTGGGACATACCCTCTCCATAAGATCCATGGATGAGAAGGTGGGTGGACTTGATGGATCGTTATGGTGGCATTCCTATCGTCAAGTATGACGATGTTTTCTTCCAATGGTTGAGAAATCAACTAATCATGGTGGAGGACTATGCATACGCTGGGACAGACTTTCGTGGGGATCCTGACTTAGCTCTTCCTGATGGATCTCAGTGGGGAGACATAGGTACGAAGGAAATTTTCATTATATGATGTTTAATATTTTAATTATACAAAAAAAATTGTCATTTATCCAAGACTAATCAAGTGTTCTCAATAATGTAGATGTGGTTCCCTATAATCCTCTAGGATATTCTCCCATTCATAAGCGAGGAGAGATATGTCTCGTGGAAGGAGTTGTTGTTGCATATCTGGAGGTGATTGAGCAGAACCTAGAGGGGTTAACTGTGAACATCCCTGATGCCACAGTGGATGAACTTCCTCGACACTATCAACGCCATACAGTTGGTGTATCTTCATCTATTGGTTGACTGCTCCGTAGAGTGGCACGTGCAGTTGTTTGTTACAATGAGCAACATCCTTGATGCTTTTGTACATGAAGCCATGAGCTTCACTATTTTGATATTTTGGTCCTTGGACAAACAATTTTTGTAACTTTTTGTCGTATTAATACAAAGTTCCTATCGACTTACTTATCTTTTTAAAATGTGTGATTGGGTTTATAAATGTCTCAAATTTCTATCTAACACATAATTAGTGAATTCATCTGTCAATGTATTTAGACATCTAGGAATATGTTGATATTCAATTTAATCAAAATTTCTTCCCATGAGGCAAATTTGTAAGTATACCAGTAACAAAGTAGGACTTCGAATGGAATAAATGTTAATCAAATGCAGCACTACTAACTGTGAATCAAGTCATAAAATAAGATGACATATGCCAAATGAAATTGCATCAGTTAACAATTCGATAACTACATTGTATTCTGCGATATTATTAGCTACAAGACCAAGGAAAAGACCATGTAGACTGATCAACTCATATGTAGGTGCATAAATTCCCCATGCACCAGAAGCTAGCTTTTGAGTACTGCAACTAGCACCATCAACAAAGACGATATAGGGTAGCCAAGACACTGACATATGGAAACCAAACATAATGCAAGGTAAGCAGCTGGAAGGTAGAACAAAAATGAAAAAAGAATACTAGAGTATGATGCACTAAAAATACACATCACTCATGTAAAAATAGTTTAAGAATAGTACTTCTTCAAGTAAATCCCATTTATGGGTTCACTCAGAGGAATTCCATCATAATCTACTAGCTCATAAGCCCCTTTCTCCAACACTCGTTTCACAATATAAGGGCCACGCCACATAGGCTCGAATTTATCGTCCCTTAATAAGTCACGATCTTGTTCATAAATAAGAACTAAATCACCCTAAACAAAACACGTTGTTTGAAATGCTTGTTATATTGAGCTTTGTCACAGTTCTTCTGAGTTTCAATAACTAAGGTAGCATCATGACGAGTCTTGTCTAATTGAATCAAATACAAGAGACGTTCTTCTTCAACAGAGGTGTTAGGGAGATGTTCTACAATACCATATACTAAATGGAAAGGTGTGAACCCCATGGCAGACTTAACAGATGTCCGATAGGCCCATAATTCTGAGAATAGCATCATGTACCAGCTTCACTTGTGAATTCCTACCATCCATCGAAGCATAGTAGTGAGAATTTTGTTGATTACTTCAACCTGGCCATTGGCCCGTGGATAGTAAGGGGTTGAGTTTTCATGTTGAAGACCCCACTTATCTGTAATTTCAGACATCATAAAATTTTGAAACTGACTATTATGGTCAATGACGATGGATTGAGGGACACCAAATCTAGTAATGATATAGTTGAATATGAACAATGTTGCATTTTTCCTGGTATTATCAAATGTAGGCATCGCCTCGGCCCACTTAGTTAAATAATCCACAGCTATGATGATGTATCCATTCCCCTCATTTGAGTGAGGGTTACATGTCATGAAGTCAATTCCCCATTTAGTGAATGGACCAATGGAAACTACAGGGTTAAGAAGAGCAGGAAGAGATCAGATCTTATTGTTGTATGTTTGACAACTGTGGAATTTTTGGATGACAGTAATGCAATCCTTAAATAATGAAGGCCAGAAGTAACCATCTAGTAAGATATTTTGGGCAGTGGAATACCCAAACATATGACTGCCACATGCTTCAGAATGAAATTCATTCAAATCTTTCTCAGCTTCATCATAGGTGAGACATCGTTGAAATATGGAATCAATACCACGGTAGTAAAGGGTATCACCAATCATAATTTATTGACGGGCTTGATATTGAATATGACGACACTCTATACTAGAAAGATTGGGTCGGAAAGTTTCAGTTTTGAGATAAATGATAATGTATCCATACCATATGTCGTCAAAACTTATCATAAAGAGAGACTCATCAGGAAAGGAACCTTCTGCCACAGTTTCTGTCTCAGTAGAGGGAAGGTCACATAACAATTTGATAATACTTATTTGACTTGGTTTGCTCAAACTCCAAATCAAATTCCTGGAGAATAACTATCCATTTGGATTACTTCCCCCCCAAAAATTGTCGAGTAAGGATGTGTTGCATGGGGTTGCAATCAAAAATAACTGTGGTTTTGTGAAATAATATGCAGTGGTGAAAACGTTGAACATATTGAATAGTTGCCAAGGCCAGTTTCTCCACGTGCAAATATTTGGTTTTGGTGGTTGTGAGACTCTGACTTAAATAATAGATAACATGTTTATCATGTGAATCATCCTGTTGGACTAGAACCATCGTGATGGTAGTAAAGTAGCTAAGTACATTAAATAATCTTGACTATAATCAGGTGGAAATAATAGTTGTGTATGGGTTAAGGCAAGTTTCAAAACTTCAAATGCTTTTTTGGCAGTGTCATCCCATACAAAATCATAACCCTTTTTAAGAAGTAGAGTAAAACCTTTCGTTAATTCAACATAATTGGGGATGAATCGATGTAAAAATTTTGCCTTACCTTGAAAACTTTGGAGTTGGCGTAGCGTAGAAGGAGGAGGCAAATTGAGGATAGCTTCAACCTTTATAGGGTCCACCCTAATCCCATGTGTAGGCACGATCAAACCAAGAAGTCATCCAGGCTCCACATAAAAACCACATTTATGTGGATTCAATCGTATGCGATAATAATGACAGCATAGGAAAATGGCCCGTAAATGTGTCAGGTGATCTTAACGACGCATAAAATGTGTCAGTAAATCATCTAGGTAAGGTTGTAAAATGTGCTTAATGTCATGAAAAGTGTAATACATAGCGCACTGAAAATTCGCATCGACATTCTTGAGACCAAAAGGTATTTTCCAGCATGTGAAGGTTCCCCAAGGGAAAATAAAAGAAGTCTTATGTTGATCCACAGGTAAAATATTGATTTGATTATAGCCGAATAAATCTTCCATCAAGGAGAATATTTCACTCTCGGCACATTCGTCAACGATCTGGTCAACGAAAGGGGTTGGATAATTGTCTTTGGGACAAGCTTTATTGATATCCCTATAACATACACAAACACATATTGTGCCTTGTTTCTTCTTAACTGGAACAAGATTATACACCCAATCAGTCAAAGCCATTAGATAGACAAAACCATCTTTAAGAAGTTTTTCGTCTTCAATCTTAATAGCATCAGCTTTGCATCGATGCACTAGGAGAAGTCTCTGTCGAACAGGTTTAGCATTCGGGTAAGTCTTAATATCATGTACAACAATATCTGGAGCAATGCCAAGAATCTCTTCGTAACTCTAGGAAAAAACGTCATGAAATTATTGGAAACAAGCTTTGTAAATTCAAACCTCATCAGTAGAACATGAGGCACCGATGTGAACATTTTCCATGACCCCAAGTTTAATCGAAATATTGTTAGAAAACCAGGACCGCAAAGAAATAAAATAAAACAAATGAAAAAACAAAACACAAAAGATACACAATACAAGAGAGACACAGATTTACATGGTTCACCCAGTGTGGGCTACGTCCACCAGAGAAATTGTCAGGTCCTTCCTTTATTATTATCCAACAAATGAAGGGATACAACCTATAGAAAAACCCATTGTAACTTCCTCTTCTTTCTCTCACAGTCTGATCTCTCAGAATACAATACTCGCCATATTGCATAGCCACAATACATTTCCCTCATAACAGAGGGTTGCCTTCTAGGGAAAAAAACCCTAACATAATTTCTACCATTAGATCTACGACCTTATAATGAACGGTCCAGATTTACAATGAAATTACAATATAAATTTACAAGGCAATTTTTCCTTCGGGGGCTTTGCCCCTGAACCCCCCACCTAGGGGGATATCCCCCTTGGACCCTGCAGAAGGGGTACCCCTATGCACTCCCCCATGTGGAAGAGTGTACATACTTCTGGGGTGTAAAGTCTTCATGGGGTATAAACATAGCTAAAAGCAAGGACCTTTGAATCAGAAAGATAACCAGGCTCCACAACCAACAAATATCTATAAGGATAGTAGGTGAAATGTTACCCAATTTCCCTTCATACAAAACATCATGTGTTGGTTCAGGAATAGAGTAAATAGTATCAACAGTAGACAAATTTGAAATCCATTGATAACTCTCTATGGTCTCGGGTTCCAGGAAGAGAATAGAATGATGATGCCCATCATCCCATGGAGTATATTCCATAGACATGATTGTCATGATCATATCATCAGTGTGAAACACCATGTGAAACGGATTTGGATACATGTCTAAGAGAGAATGAGGACAAGGAGTTTTCGATTGAATAACTTGATAAGACAATTCTACCGGGCTCAAAGGAATTTGGTCTCCGTAACAAAGACAGTCATCATAGCTAGGTAATATCCAAGGGTCGTAAGACTCAGGGGTTTCACCAATAGTGGTTGATATCATGTTAATAAAAGTGAGAAAAAGAGGAGGAGTATCAGGTGGTGGAATGGGAAATACACCCATTAATGATGAATCATTTAGAAGACCCACATTGACATTCTCATAACCGAGAGGTGTTTTTGCAGTGAAAGGTACATTAATAGTACCTGAATTGGAATTAAAGAAGGCAAGTTGATTGACAGTAACAATGTTTCCTTGGTTCGAAAAACACATCACACGAAAAAGAGTAGAAACCATTGCTCACATGGAATCAATCTGACTACGACCAAGTAGAAGGTTGTAATCGAGAGGTGCATCAAAGACCTCAACCTCAATAGTAACCGCTTTGCCTTCTAATGTAATAGACAATGAAGGAATAACACGATAAGGTTTAAAACTTGTACGGTTAAAAAAAATTAGAGTATTGTGTGACTCGTTAAGGGCAGGAGAGACAATGGATTTCTAACTAGTGATGGACATGATGAAATTCGAAGATACTTCATCAATAACGATGCGACAAATATTATTATTTTCCACAACAACTTGTATTTGAAACACTAATTGAGGAGGAAGCTTTGTAATATGATCTTCCAAGGAAAATATTATCAAGTTTGTATTGGTAGGATCAATTCCACCAATAGCCTTTAACAGTGCATTCCGTTCCATAGGACAACTTTAAAGGATTTCAAGAGCCAACATTGCATAAGGTTCTTGCGCAAGGTCTTCTACAATATTGTAGTTTTTAGCAGCATGTGCGAGAGGATTAAACGATGACTTACGAACAACGCCCTTAGGAGGAGGACGAAGAAATGTATCTAGGCTCAATCATTCTAGATGAAGAGGATTGTTAGGAGTTGAAGTTGGTGGAGGAGGTTGAACCAACAGAGGTGGTGAATCATCAACTTTCTCTTTCGAAGGAGAATAATCTTCGGCTCGCGTAATGACTGCAACTTCATTCTTATTGAATTCACCAGTACACATAAGTACATAAGACGTGATAGAGGGAGAAGGTTGGTAATGAATGACCAATTGGTCATGTTGCTGAGAAGGAAATGGTTGTTACAAAACGACGGTTGTAGGAGGTGTCCCAATCCCTTGCAGGAACTTAGTAACCTCAGCACGTCATGGACATTTTTTTGTATAATGATCCTCACCACACATAAGGCAATGATAATGAGGTTTGCGCTTGTTTTTTTCATCACCAAGTTGAGCCTTGGGTTTATCTGATTGTTGATTATTATTTGTGTCCTCTTTATTCTTATCATTCCCTTTCATTTTATTTTGATTTTTACCGATAGGTGTATATTGAACTGAATTAACTTCAGAGGTTTTATCGGGAGAAGGATTCGAAGGAGGATTATTTTTTACATTAGGAGTAGTAGACTTAGTATTGGAATGACTGTCTTGTTTAGACTGAGTCTCAGCATGAAAAGTGCCAATCACGCCATCAAAAACATGAGAAGCTAATGGAGGTGTTGGGGTTGGATTCATAGATGTGCAAGGAGCATCAGGGATCAAATCATATAGTGTTCCCACTTGTGAATAAACGAGATCTAGGTATTGATCACAACTAATCATCTTCTCTTCAGTGACAACACTACCCATGGAAACATCACGGGATATAGGACCAATCAGTGACTTGGTGAACCACTCAGGCAATAGTTGATTAGGAAGGGGAACTTTGATCAAGCATCTTCTCCTCCTCCACTCATGAATATGATCAGAAATGTGAGTAGAAGAGGATTATTTAAATGAACTCAAAATTTTAGTTCTTTTCCCGTATCGTATTGGTAATTGGTAATGCGTTAAAAAATCCATAGCTAAGGTGTTGAAGTCATTGAATAATCCTCGTGGTAACTCAATATACCATTTGGTTTCCTAACCTGCAAGAGTTCGTTGGAAAAGATGTAATCTTATAGAGTCGTCCATCAAGGAGTTGGATCAACACAAAAAAATGGAATTTCATGACATGATTATTTGGGTCTTCTCCCGATCGGTCGTCAAACTTAGGAATGTCTCATGGAAAATTGGCAGGTATGAATGGCCAATAAGGAGAATGAAAAATAGGATCATTCAAAATCCTAGATAAATTTGGTAAATCCAAAGTAGAAATAAATGACAACTATTTGTTCACTTGAGGAAACTGGTAGTTTTGAGGAGGTAGTCCCATAGGTATACCAGTAGGACCATAAGAAGTCTGTAGATATTTAGAGAGTCCAGTAAAATTCGGTAGTGGAGGATTTTGAGTCAAATATCCAACATGAGTTGGTTGATTATGTAATCTTCCTTGGAAAGGAGCATTAGACTAAAAATTTTGACCCCAAGTAGGATTCCTAGAACCTGGATATGTTTTCCTGGGATTAGGGGTACAAAAGAATTAACTTGAGGATTTTTCCGCCTGGGCAGCTTTGATTACCTTGGAAAGGAATATTCCAAGGTTGATATTGTAATCCAGGGATATTTTTCCCATACATTGGGTTATGACCTCCAACTTGAGGTTTCCCCCCCACTTGAGGCTGCCCCCCAACTTGAGGTTGTCCTCCAATAGGAATTTGAAAACCAGAAGCGATATAATGACTTGTGCCTCCAAATTGATTGGAGCTATGTGTGCCAGATCCTCCAGTATAAGGTGGAGGAGGAATTTTAGGCCCCCTGGAGAGAACCTGGGTAGGTGTAGGAACAAAACTACTAACAACATTATACCCAGGAGGAACAAAAAGATTAGGACCTCCGGATGGATTCTGGGAAGGATTATCAATAGAAGTATTCAAATCATTATACCTAGGAGGAATTGATGGATTTGATCTAAGCAGAAGTGGCATTTCAATAGGATATTGAGTGATTACCTCACTTCCGACTGAAAAAGGCGTAGCTTGTGGAAGCATGGTAGAGCTAGTGAGTTGGAGAGGAAGAATTGTGTGAGAACCAACAAACAATTGGTCTGAAACTGTGACAACATTACTGGTCGTGCCAATAAAATGATCTAAAGGTATTATATAAGTAGTGGAAGTCCCAGGCATATGTGATTCCATAGGTTGATTAGAGGTCCTCTGGAATAGATGACTAATTCCTATTTTTTCAAAAATATCTTGTCTCGAAGAAGTTTTCCAACGAGAACAAACAGGGGGAGAAGAAATAGGATTAAAAATTCTAGCAGTATGAACCAATTTTCTAAATGAATCACTCGAAAGAGTGGATCGTCTACACCAGACTCTATGTGAGTTCTAGTAGGTATTCTAGTATAATATTCAGCAACAATGTCTCCTGATGAATTAATCCAGAGAAAAAGTGGATCTTGTACAACACTCAATAACTGATTTATAGGAATTATTGATTCCTCCAATGGAGTATAACTTCCAATCTTAGAGGCTACATTGTTATTGATTGTTCCTTCAGGAGAACCCTCTGGTGAGTTAGGAAGCAAAGGGGTGTATTCTTCCGGATATTTCGGAGGTAACCCTTGAATCCTACTTGAACGGTGAGGGACGATGTTGGCCGAACCAAATAAAGAATGAAATAAATATAAGGACAACCAAAGAAACAAACAACACTCATTAATAGAATCTAGATATCAAACACGCAAAAAAACCTTCTTATTTCGAAGTCACTAGTTGGTGATGAAATCCAACGTCGAAAAATCAAGACAAGAAGGGGTTGGGATAAAGAGGGTGGAAAAGTTATGTTGACGACCTACTTAATGGACTTACACCTTGGTGCAAGCTCCCACACACAATCATGGGTATACCCTCCAAGGAGCTCGAGTGAGTTTGGCCAACGTCGATTACAGGTACTGTGAACACTTTCCCCTCCACAATCACCTCATGTACAGGCTCTAAAGAGATAGGCCACTAAGGTTACCAATTACGACAATGATGCCTGGGGAAGAAATCGACAGTTTGATCCACACACAAGGGTAGGGTATCTAAGCCCGAAATCAACTGGAGAAGGTCCCCACAGGATTTTCTTCTCAAGTGACCCCCAATAATATGTACAATATCTACACCAATACCAACAAAGTAGGGTGAGTAACTTTGTCGACCCTAATGTGACCTCGTGATTGACCCTTGTGTTAGAAGGGCTTCCCATGGAAAAATGTAGCAAGTGGATTTGAACTCTCCCTATCACAAGATACTATTGTGTGTTTTGATGCTTTGGAAAGTGTGCCTTACAACCTATTCCAAAGCACTATCCTAGCTAATGCTGGTGTATAAAATTTCTAGAAAATAAAAGTTTCTGATAGATTTTAAAATTACGCTATATTTTAAAGGTTGTTTCTTACTCGAAAGGGAAACGGAAATGAAATTGATGTTGTATTTGACCTTGACCCAATAAAATGAAAGAAGAGATTATATGCACTTGTTTAATTCGATGAACTCTATTTACAATAGGGAGAAGGTTTCTCTTTTCAGAATACGAAAGATAAAAAACATAATTTCTCAATTTTTTAATGATATGGATTCCAAACAATCAAAAACTACTAAATTTTCCAATATTTCTCTTTTCAACAAATATTTGAATGTAAAAAATTTCTTACAAAGACTACTAAGAAGAAGAATAAACTTTATTTCTTTCCTTTTCAAATCAGAACAGAGATGTAATGAAGAAAATAAATAATGGTCTAATAAAACTAGTGCACTCTCAACACTATTCCCAAATAAAACTCACAATGTAAGCAAAAAATGAAATGATAAGAAAACGTTTTTTCGAATGCAAACAATTTTTTTTCTCTTAATCAATCAACTATCCAAAAAGTAACAACAATCCAAAACTCAAAAGAAATCAAAGACCACTAAGATCAAACAAGAACCCAGGAACAAAGTATTGAGATTATACCCTTGCAACAATAAGTTGAAAGAAAAACTTGGAAAGCTTGTAACGAAAACTTTCAATCCTTTAAAATCAATCAAATCCAGGCTTAAAATTTGTAAACCAATTATTCACCAGTGTCAAAAGTTCATCCCAAGCAGTAAAGACAAATTTGGGTGAAGAAAAGAAAAGTGATTGTCACCCAACAATTCCTACAGGAATTGTCACAGGCTGCAGAGGAGTACAGTGTGACGATCTAGGATCGTCACAGGATGTCAACAAGGAACAATGCAACGTCGTCTCCCTAGTATGCACAAGTAGAGTGTGATGACAAAGGATAGTTGCAGGCTGGGAATAGGACACAATGCGATGATCTCTGAAAATAAAGGAAATTGGGAAGAAAGACAAAATTTTTCAATGTACCTTCAGACCTAGGGAGTCAAGATAGATCACCCACAGACTCAGAGAATGAAATTGACCAAAAGAAGACCAGCTAAAAGAAAATAAGAAGAAAAAAAACAAAAAGGTCGTATCCCTAGTATGGTTGCCAATTTTGTTATCGGACAAATCATTAAGTGCGAACACAAACTAATCTCCCTAACTTCCACAAGAAGCTAGAAAAAAACAAGACAGAACACAAACTTCATCTTAGACTTCATTTTCATATAAACTAGATTAGAGAGGTATAAGTGGCATACCTTTTAAATGACGCATGATCCTCGTTAGTTTCATCCTTTTTTCTCCATATTTTGGTTTGCGGGATGGTGAACCTGTTTAAGAAGCACAAACCAACAAAGAGAGACAGAACAAAGATACATATATTCCAATGAATTTTATGTATAAGATCAAGGAGTTATACAATAAAAGCCAAGACACCTTTATAGGGAATAAATGTATTGTTGCATTATATTAAATGGAAAGTGGAGAATACAACCCATGTGTTGGTGAAATTATTTACATAATATATTACCAAACATAAATTATCAACCAGGATTCGTAATCAGTAGAGTTGATGCACTATATGCGTTGATAACAGATAGGTTCCTATGTCTGTTTAGTATAGATTAGATACGAAAACCAACACACTCTTAAAAATAACAATCTTCACACGACTCGAAAGCTGGAAAGAAAAACTCATAAACAAGCAAAAGATCTTGCCCAGGTGATGGACCTGTTCATTGATGTCTCATAAACAGAAAAGATGAACTTTGATTCTATCCCCTGAAACAACTAAACTAACAAGTGGGATGCTCCATTAAATCTCATGTATGGTGAAATATGGAGATCCAACTGTTCCTGCATTACCACACTTTGAAACACATTCGAATAGTGAAATCAAACAAAATAACATGAAATAAAAATAACAAATAAATGAAATGAAAATCTACACTAACAACTTACAATAAGCTTACCAAGATGGATCGGTGGCCCTTGTCGATTCCAACATGGAAGCTTTAGATCAACAGATGATAACTTCGAAGAGAGACAAAATCACTGAATCCAAACTTGCATTAATCTTCAACAGGTAGGTTTACAAAAGGAGTCTCTTCATGAATCCAATCTACATCATAACAATTCTCAAGAACCTATCTCATAACAATTCCCTTAATCTACATAATAATGAATCCTCTTTTCAATCTACATAATAATGATTCTCATCTTTCACATAATATTGATTCTCTCCCCCTCATGAAGAGAAGGCACTCTCTTTTATACATGA
>SNQJ01S0076212.1:17528-36899 GCA_010110895.2 Picea sitchensis | reverse complement strand
ATGTATTCCTTTCTAGCAAGATCTTCATCATCTCTCTCATTTCCATGACAGCCTTTCTGAGATCTTCATCTTCTGCAGGAACACGTTCATGACTCTCTTCATGAGCCATACTTGGTGAATGCCTCCTTGAAACTTGCGGTGATTGTATATGCTTCCTCCTTGAAGGATGTGAACTTGGCTCCACAAGTTGACCTTCTCCTCTTGTGATTTTCAACCTTGTGAGCATCAAAAAACAAAACACTTGCAAACAATCAAGTCTTCAAAAACCAGTGCTTTGATACCAACTTGATTTAAAAATGAAGAAGACTTGTAATCTTGAAAATATTTGCAAGTAAAGTTTATGTGTTAAAAGAAAATGGATCAACTTTGCAACACATTATAAAAAGGATTTACTCATTTAAGATGTATATAAACAGCAACATAATCAATGAACATAAGCACATAAACACAAGAAATGATAAAGGAGTTCACCCCTCTCTTGGGCTACATCTCCTGGTCCAGCTTCCAATGAATCATTATTATTAATTTCTCAAAGTTCTTAAAAACGTGCTTTACAATGCTCAAATTGACCAATAGACTGCTCCAATGGCTTCATAGTGTCCAAAAACCCCTATCTGGGCTTTTTCGGCACCTCGTTTGGCCAAAAAACGAAGAAGTTAGGCTTCTTGAAAGTCCCCTCTTCAAGCTTGTTGTCTCTGCATCTACAAATCGCACCCTTGTTCATGCAACCTAGCACACACACTATTTAAAGCTTAAAAACCCAACACCAAATGCAACCGTGCCAACGGTGCAAACTGTAGGATGGTTATGGATGTGCCAGCCCCTAACCGCCTAGCTCTCGGGCACATGAGTCATCCATACGACCTAGCGCAAATGTAAAAAGGGCTCCATTTTGCAACCCCCGCGCTAAGGTTGAAGTCACATGGTGTAACACAAGAAACCACGGGCTACATATTTTTAAAAACCTCGCGTGTGCCATTTACCAGAGGGTATGGTCTAATGCAATGTAAATGTGACCGGGGGCTGAGGCTTAGCCCTAGCCCGGACCCCCACGCCAACTATCACATAAATTGAATTCAAATAATTTGCATTGCATATAGTTTATAAGTAACAACATGTGGGCTAATGGTAGCCCAAACTCTACCAAAACGTGGATTCAAAGGGGAGGTCTGAGGTTCAACCCCCACGGACCCCATATAATTTTAACAACAACCAATAGCCAATACCAGGGTGCCACGTGGCAGCCCATGAATGGGCCACGTGGCACCATACCATTGACCAAGAATGATGCCACGTGTCACATTTCGATTCGACCACATCTGCCAATCAAAAATTGCCATGTCACCACATGCCACATCAGTGTACGATCATACAGTCTCTGCCACATCATCGTACGACCCTGCCACGTCATCCTATACGGACTGCACAGTCAACGTCCTTTTTTTTTGCCTGTTTGACGATTCGAACAGATCGCGATATCTCTCGCTCCCGACGTCCGTTTGAGATGAAACGAGTTGTGTTGGGTTCGCAACGACGAGGCCTATGCTCTCGTTCGATTTGAAGCGATTCTGAGCACTTTGAAGTTTTGAGAAAAATTTGATCCCCTGATCAATAAATTTTAAATTTTGATCTATATTTTGTATATGCACACATGACAATGCCAAAATAAGTGGGAGGGGATGTAACACCCCATATTTTGAACCCCCATATTAAATAATGTATTGTTATAATGCTGAGAGGCCAGGGTTCCCAAACAATTATTAAAAGGCCAGTGTGCATAAGACATGTAATGTTTTTATCATTATTAATAATAAACACATCGTTGGATGCTAGACGGATAAGGACTAGAGTTATAGGGGGCTATGATTCCACAAGAGAGGGGGCTTGAGGGGATAAATTTGTATTCATATGTTAATTACCCTTTTTTCCTAAGGGAGGGGATCGATTACGTGAGCTTCTTGGGGAAGTCCAGGAGATTCTTGATTACCCACAAAAATAATTAAACCCATCTCTAGTCTGATTGTGGGGTTGGTCATTGATCGTTGGCTCATCCTCTCCTTCACTACTGCATTTCATACCATTGTTTCCCTCACACACTTTCATGCACCCACTCACCCATTCATTGATCCATCCTCACCTGCATCTTGTCGTGGAGAAGGGAAAGGAACTACTGGGAATTATCCACGAGATAGTTGGTTGTAATGGTCAATGGTGCAATCCAGCTGTGATATGGGGCCTGCATGTCTAAGATGCATTGGCCTATGCCCTGTTTTTCTCACAAATGTGAGTCCTAAGAGTTCCAACATTGATATTTTGGACCATCTATGCTAGAGGCCTTGGAAAATAAGGAGAAGGACTGAATGAGGGACTACATGGTAGAGAAGGGTGGAGGTCCATTCTCTTGGGGTGGTACAGGCTGGGTAAAAGAGAGTTGGGTACTTGGATTGTTGTGGGTGTTGGGAAACCTATGAAATCTTGAGATGTGACTAGTTTGGGAACCCAAGTACACTCTAGAACCATCCTTGTGGATTCATAGCCCTGGCTCGGGGGTGACACTACTGTTGAGATTTGGAGCAGTGGTGTCTACATCAGTTGGGTCGAATGTCCTTGGCTTGCAACCAATTGGTGTCTCCTTTTTAATAAGATACGTGCTATCTGTTGTGATATTATTATCTGTGTATGAATGTATTATGTTGTGTATTTTAATTATCATTTAACTAAATCTTATATTATGGATGCTTGTTGGATATTGATGTGCATGTCGCTAAATCTTGTATCTTATGCATTCTTATTAATTAAATAAGGTATCAGTAAGAGTACAAAGTCCAAGGGTGATCTTGAAGGTAGTGTACCCCGACCTGTGGGTGTCTAGGTATGTTACATATTAGGATATAAATTTTGGGGTATTGGGACCATTCATGATGAACTTCCTCTAACCAATCGACAATGAAGGAGAGTGAAAAGAGGGACCCTTCTTCTTCATATTTCCTGGAAAGAGCATCAAAAACCACATTCTATTTTCCCTTATTGTAATTTATCTTATAATCATATAGATGAACATTTGGTTGAACCACTTCTTTTGCTCAAGGAATGAAATTATTTGTTTCGAAAAATATTTAAGTCTACAATGATCAGTTTTAATTTGGAAGCATTGCACAAGTATGTAAGGACACCAGATCTCCAGCACATGCAAAATAACCAACATTTTATTTTCATCAGTGGATTTTCCCAAGTGTCTCTTAGAAATTTGTTTACTAGTGAAGGAAAATGGTCTTTTTTCTTAGATGATAACTACCTCAAATCCTTTCCCGGAGGTGTCACACTCAAAAAAAAAAGTCATTGTAAAGTAGGGAAAGTGCAAATTTGGAGTCATACATATAGCCTATTTCAAATCTTGGAAGGATTGATAAACAATTGTATTCCAACTCAAACCATTATTCTTATGGAGGGAATTGAGTGGCCTACAATTTTTCCATAATTCTAAACAAACGTTTGATGATATCTAGTTAAACACATGAAACTGCACAAAATTTTAAAAGTTTTAGGGTGGTTCCATACAAAAAAACTTGCTCCCTTGACAATTTATTGAACAAAAAATTACTCCCAGGCCCAAAACCTTTCTTCACATGAAATTAGAGCTCCAAAACAAATACCATACATGCTCACTTTGGCTTCCTTCAATCTTCAACACTCAAAACATCCTTGCTATCCAAAAATATGCTTCTAAAAGATGCTCTCCTTCCCCATACGAATTTCCTTCTTCCATGCTTTTTTGACTCACACCCTTCCCAATGTTTATTGTAATTATCTCCCGTTCTTTCAATAACTATGGGATGTGACTTATCACACACATCCTCTTACATCAATTCAATGATTTGTCTCTAGAACACTCAACAAAAAATAGAAAGTTTAAATTAAGGATAATTAAGAAACATGTTTGGGTTTAATAGATATGGGTAAACTCTCCCCCTTGCACCCATTCCCTCTCTTGTATATACTAAGCACCCAAATATACATCCATATGCATCTAAATATGGTGATGCATTTTATTTATTATATTCAATATACATCATTTGCTCTGATTCCATACATCATATTTAAAAAATACATCACTAGTTTGGGGATTGCAAACATGGATGTTACAATGATTGGGCATAGTGTGGATAACCATTTAGCACCCAAAGAAATGTCACAACCATCCATTTTAATAGAAAACATGTGGGATTTCATATTATAATCACCAATTTGTAGGTTCACATTTTCACAATGATACCCACATTTCATGGAAGCACCATTATCAATCATGATTTGAAAGTTATAGAATGCATGGATATATCAATGGGTTTCTTTAGCAACATGACGATGAATATAATTATGGTTGTTTCCACTATTGATGAGGATAACAAATTTTAGATGATTGATATAGAAAATTAATTTAAGGTTTTGGGAAGTATAGAGACTAATGAGAGCATGCAGAGAGATGAGAGGTTCAACCTTGGGTGGATTAGAGGGTGGGATAGTATCATCGTCCTGGGTAAGTGCTTCGGCATGGGAAATATCAACATCATATTCATAAATTTTCTCGGAAATGACTATAAATATATTTTTCTCCTTAAAGTTATGCCCTGGAATGTATTTTTTATCACAGTTGTAGAAAACACCCTAAAGTGGATGTTCAACCATTTCTGTGTGGGTTAATTTCTGGACCTTAAAAGGAGGGGAAGGAGTATTTGGATTCATGGGGTGGGAACATGGAATAAATGATAGTTTTTTATTTGAGTAGCGACTACCTACTATGATTCCATGTCTTGGTGAGTGGATTCAATTTAGTTCTGGGTGAAATCCATTAGAACGTGATCTTGTATGTCATTTTTTATGCCACTAATAAAGTATTCAAGGAAGAAGATGTATGACATGCCTTTAGTTCAAAAAGAAAATTTCTAAAAAGAAATGATGTAGCCTTCAACTTTACAGACTGTTTAATCTTGGTCAAATGAACCAAATGATGAGTGTCTATGTCAAAGTGTTCATAAAGGTCTATAATAAATTGGGTCTGACTGATATAACCTCTATGTGATTTTTTATGCCATTTATACCATTTCCAACGTTCTAGATCCAAATAGAGGAAATCGAAACAATGTTTAATTAAGTCATTATTGATTCCATGTAATGAGAAATAATGTTCCATTTGAGTGTCCCAAATTATGGGGTCTGAGCCATCGTATCTATTCACATGAACTTTAGGAATATGCAAGTCATGAGAAAGGGGGTTAGAATAAAATTCCATGGAATGGGATGAGTCAATTCCCTTTTTGTGTGAAGATTGTTCATAGGAGATATGATCCTTGAATTAATGAACCCTTGAGGTAAGATATTTCATATCATTAGAGAGATATTGAAGTGTAGTGAGCTTGGAATTTATGGTAGTAATGTATATAGGGTTTCTTTCCTTTCTTATTCCCATTGTTATGTGTAGTGGTGGGTTTAACCAAGATCAATTGTTCAAATTTTTTAACTCGTTGAGCTAGTGAAGGTTGAACAAAGTTGACACCAATGTGATGTTGAACCCATGGGGGAATAGCACTAGCTTGTGGAGGGATGTGGAACATATATTATGGTTTAATTTGGTTTGGGTTCCCATACTATGGGTATGATGTAGATACCCCCCTGCTACAATTATGACTATTGTAGGAAAACCCATGTACATGCAGAGTAACATGTATGCATAGAGGGGACATGGCGATCATTGGTCATACTGGTTTGTGTCCCCTTGACAGTTGGGAAGGGGAGGTTTGTGGGCATGATGAAATATGCATATGAAATTCCAACAACATGTTGGTATGACGGGACCCCCCATAGTGGTTTCCATAAAGAGTAGTACCATATGGGGGTGGGGGTCAACAAGGTGGACTAAAGTGGGCAATGGCCTCAATTAATCCTTTGGAAAAATGAGATGTCCTAGGTTTTTGTGGTTCAAAGGGTTGAGTATGAGGGGAATCTGGGAGGACTATGCACAAGTACCTCAAGTAAGCATATATTAGGTCAAAATGTGGATATTTGAGGATAACCTCATCCTCACTCTGGGGCATGGTGGTAGCCACATATTTAGTGATTAATGGAAAGAGAGAATTTAAAAACCATCATATAACAAGTTTATCTTTAACTTTAATCATGCACAAGCATGGAAGTTGATGCCATTTTTGGATGTAATCCACGACATGTGCATAAGTGTTTTTCCATCAATTAATGAGAATTTATAGGCCCGTGTCATGGTGAAATGGTAATCGAAAACATTTTAGGAATGTGTTCACTAAGGATGCAAACGTAGCATGAAACCCATTTTTTTCTCCAGTGTAACACTTAGCGGATGGTCCAATTAAGATTCATTGGCACAAGTGTAACCAGACAAATCCTCTATGATGTTGTTCGGTGGATACCACAAGTGAAAATTCATGATATGGTTTATAGGGTATTCACCTGACTTCACTTCAAACTTTGGAATGTTTGAGAACATTTTGGTTGGCATTGGGGGCAAAGTTGAATTATTCAAAATGGGATAATTGGTTAATTTTATTATTTTTGTTATTACCCTATATTTCATACTATCACCTAGTGATTATAATTTCTTCCTCTAGTCATATTTCATTGTAAATAATAATTTATTCTGCAAATGATTTACAAAAAGAAAGAGAAAAAGAAAAAAAAATAGAAAAAGACAAAAATAGAAAAAAGGAAAAGAGGGTATAAAAAATAATAAAAGACAAAATAAAAAAGAGAAAATACAAAACCCCATGAAAAATAAATTTGGGTTGAATAATATTGTGTAATCATGATCAAACTTTTTGAATTTATGTTGATAGGATAGTGAATAAATTTGGTCAAATAGTTTAATCTTGGCCAAATTAGATAGGTTAGTGAACAAGTTTGGTCAAATAGTCTAACTTGGCCAAATTAGTTAGGTTAGAGTAATAATTAATCCAACATTATAAGTTGGATTAATATGTTAGATGAATAGGTTAGTTGATAGGTTAGTGTTTTTTATCTCAATAAAAGTTGAAATGGATTGTCAAAATACCCCTTGTTTGAATAAATTTGTGCATTTAAATGCAATAATACCATGGTGTAAAAGTGGAAAAGGTAAGATTAGCACTACCCATTGTATATATTTTTATCCTAAGTTTCTAATGGTGGGCTGTGTCGTTAACAGCTATTTCTGCACAGAGTTATCCCGGATCATTTGGGACCCCGACCTTTTCCTTTAAGCGGTGGGGGTCAAAGTGGTTTCCCCCCTTCAAAGCCCCATCTAGCGTGGCTTTTCATGGGTTTCCTTCCCTCTTAAATCACTTACCACCACCCACCTAAGGAATCTACCAAAACACCACCCATCTGGCTCACCTCACTCCTACTTGTAACCCACTTCCACTTGTGGTATGTCACATCGAGATACACATTGCCAATCAATTCACTCTCAGTGACCGTTAATTGCCTCATCATCACCCCACACCATAATTTAAACCTCCATCATGCTGTAAAACCCCATTTCTTTATCTTGTACTATTTTTTAATAAAGACATTGTGGACACTGCGCCAAAACAAGCTTTCATGCCAACTTCCACAACATCTCACTGACAGCAAGAGAAATTTCACTCGGGTAACTACATTCCGTGATTACTCTACCTTAAATCTGAGAAATTTCACTCGGGTAACTACATTCCGTGATTACTCTACCTTAAATCTTTGTTAATCATGGCACCAAAAGAAAAATACATTGAAATGTTTGAGAACCTGATTATTCCCCCTCCTGTCGAACTGGATTACATCCCCCTGGCAGATAAGGATTACAAGTTCACAAAGACAAAGTGTGAATTCGAATTCTTTGAATTGCACTCTTGGATAAAATATGTTTTCCTGGATCAGAGTGACGAAATTAGACTTTGGGAGTCCAATTTGCCTCTTTATATGTTCCCTCAAACCTACCATTTCCCTCAATTCACCTTGAAATTCAAGGCTCATTATTTTCCTGACCAAAGGGCCATTGTCTCCTCCTCTGGAAAAACCATGTTCACAATTACACCCGAATCCATTGACCAGATGTTTCAAATCAAAGAAGCGACCCTACAATCCCACTTTCAATCGAAGCTCTGAATGACCTATACTAGAAGCTCACCTACCCAAAAAGAGCCCATATTTTCAAGATTTTTCTGCCAGAAGACGCTCAATTTCCTAATAAACATCCCCCCTATCCATCCTCCATATTCTCTGCCGAGACCAATCAGATCATTTCCATTCTTTGTTACCTGTTAGGATACTTCTCAAATGAATGGGTAGATGAGCCTATCTTAGTTTTTTTATCAATCGTTTCCACAAAAGAAAGAGCCACAATTCAATTTGATTTTATTCAGTTTCTAGATGATAACATACATGATCATATTTTTCGGTTTTCAACAGAAGGAATGTTTAGAAATTCCTGAGTCCTGGTATTTTTGTTATTTTTTCTTTTCAGTCAGATAAGTTTCCATGTGCTTTCCAGAAATTGGACCAGGAAGAAAAACCACAGTCAGTGACCTCATGGACCTCACTGTGGACGAAAACTTCAACTGAATTCAACTTCAAGGACTTCATAAACCAATTTTATTATCTAGTTGTTTGCACACTAAACAATAGCACATAGACAAGGATCAATTAATAAATTCATAGAATCCTTCACCTCTCTGACCTAGCTAAGACATGGGATTGATATTTATACCAAAACGACATAGAGATAAGAGTGTATGGATGTGAGTTTCCACCTTACAAATTTCCCAAATACCTCCCTGTGAGGACATTTTCACTACAATACATAAGACATATGGTGAACTTAGATGAAATCCATTTTGTTGTAGTCAAGAAGAAACAACAACTAAGGATCAAGACTCAGATTGACCCTTTCATCCGCAACAACATATCAATAGGAGAAGAGGCAGATAACCTCTTGAAATAGATGAGTTTCACTCAGAATTCCACATGGTCTTATGATCCATTTGGTGTCATTTCATAGCTTAGAGTCAAACAAAGGAGCACTCCTTATGCTCACACATAGAATCCAAAAGAGGAGAAGTATATGAACCAAACGAAATGGAAACATAACATGTTGATAGAAATAGAGGAACAGCCTACCCCTATCACTGCTTCACATAAAAACACACCTCAAATGAAAACATAAAAGATATCAAGAAAGGAGATTTCTCCTTTAGTCACAAATATATCATCTGAGGACTTCCAAGTTTACAGAAAAAGGGCCAAAACTAGTCATGGAGAAGACTTTCTCAAAGAAGGAGAGATTTAGTCCATGATAGTCATGGAGGGACCATATTCTTCAACATTTTCAAACAATCAGTTCATAGTGTCCACATATTCATCTAAAAAACAAACAAACACTAATATGTCAGCTAAATCATCTCATGAGAAAACAAAGTCAAATATTTTTGACAAATACAAACAAATCAAGAAGATAAATGAGCTCCTCAACAACAATACATATGCTTAGTTTTGGAATCAGACCTCCACTTCTCAACAAAGGTTGTTGTCACTATTTAACACAGAGAAAGGAAGAATGCAAAGGGAATTCTTCCAAGCACAGGTTCCTCATCCTAAGACAACTACAGATTATAAAAATACTTCCTTTGAGTTTGATGTAAAGGATGCCCATCCAGTGGAACAAATGGACATGCACATGAAGACATGGGAGATGATATTATCTACCTTAACAAACACCTCATTGACTTCTTCAAAGTTGCAGGTGTCCCTAAACAACATTCAGTCCCAATTGAAGTTGGAGAAAATATCTTCTTTGGCCAAAGACATCAAAATCAAATCACTAGAAGAATTGCGTTGAATATTGGTTATGACCCAACAAATTTCAAGGAAACATAGGAATTATTGAAGAAGAAGAATGCTAATATAGCATCCTTTAGAAAGCAACTGAAGCTTCTGGCTACAAAAAATTCACAATCCAAAGAGGTGGTTGTAACTGAAGGCCAGAAAGAAGAAATGTTGAAGTTTGTCATGGAACAAAATGCACAGATAAGAGAGATGGAGGAATAAATGGATAAATTAATAAAAGAGAAGGAACATAGTGTACAAATGGCCATGATCCCACTGGATTCAGTACCTCTGACAGGAATTAGGACAACAAAAGAATCTACATCAATAGAGATTCCATCGATAATACCAATACAAGTTTCATATGCATCTGAGAAACTGGTAAAGTCCATGGAAGACATGTCCATCCTAGGGGAAGAGATAAAAAAATTGCAGGAAGAGGTAAAGAATTTGCAGGAGCTGAAGTCAATGTTCCAATCCAGTCACCATGTAGAAATGCATATGTCCCAAAGGCTTAGTCAACAACTACAACAACTATAGAAGGATATTTTCATGGCAAAGACCTTAGCCCAAGATAAAGAAAACATTTGGATTGATATCATCAATTCCATGGAATAAATATGGCCATCCATACAAATCATATTTGAACAACATGAATTGGTACAGAAGGCTAGATAAGCAATTGAGAAAATCAAAGAAGAATTAGGAGAAACAACTATAGAGGCCAGTGAACTCATAGTATTCCTAAACTCCAAAAACAAGAAGGAGTTAGAAGAACTAGAAATTAAAGACAGAACAAAGACCATCCTTGAGGTCAAGAAGGTCCCAACCAAGAAAGGATTAATGTTGTATCTAGAAGAGAAGGCGCAAGTGATGGACATAGGAGTATAGATATTTTACAACAATTTCGAAGTGCTACATAAGAAAGGTCTCCTGTGGTAAGAATATTTCAGCCGAAAGACTTTTCGGCCGAAATGTTTATTTTTAACAAATTTCGTTAAAATCTATGTTTCGACCGAAAGATTATTTCGGCCGAAAACATGAAATTGGGACTGAAAAAAAAAATAGAGAATTTCCCAAGCTTACCTGAACTTCAAAGGTTGTGGACTCCTGCAAATACTGAGAATTTGGTTTCGAAAATGACACCAGTATTTCCAAAATTGAATCTACTTTCAATTCCTATAATTTGTTTTCATTTTCTTTATTTTTATCTAATTTTATTTAATTTTTAAAAAACTCACTGCATAATATTTTCAGCAGACATTATGATTCAGTGAAATGAAATATCGGTATCTCTAAAAATATACAGTGAAAAAATTAGAAAAAAATATATTCGTAATCCTTAAACTATTATTTTAAGAAGGGTATATTTAGATTTTAGTTTTAAGTAAAAAATAATATAGATACAAGGTGTAGAAAAGCATGTGTTTAAAATCTGCAACGTTTTCAGCTTGGTCAACTTCAAAAAATTCTAGAAATTATAATATTCATTGGTTAGATTCAAAATTATAGTCATAATAAAATAGATTCTTTGTAGATTGTTGCAGTATATTTCATTTCTTAAAAACATAAGTTTAATAATAGATACATTGTTGTAGAAAAAAATTACTCATTATCATTCCTTTCATGTATAAGGAACATACTATTAAACAATTGTCAAATTGACATATCAAATCGTGATATAAAAATTTGAAAAATAGTCATTGGAAAGGAAACAAAATTATTAACATGTTTTGTTTTTACTGTAAAGTGAAATTCTAAATAAAAAGAATACTTTTGTATGCCGGAAGTTGAAGAACTTGTGAAAATACATTTTTTTTTTCTCATAAAACAAGCAAAAGTGTAACCCATCTTCATGATTTTACCCGAAAGATACAAAAGGTTTCCATCACAGGTAAAAAGAGATGGGAAAATCTATGTGCTTTACTTGAGTAAATACAGTTTTGAGGTTCGGTTTAGAATGGAGCAGCCAAGCAAAGTGAAAGATATGAGTTGCCAACCACTTCCACCAAATCAACACAAAGGATCTGAGCAAAACCACAAAATTCCTATATTTTTGTAATTAGAGATTTAATTAGTTAGATATTTCCTCCATAATATCGTAGTCATTTATGACATGATATGTGGTAAATAGTTTTTAAAATACTTCTTTTTCGAAGTATAGATGGTTGATTTTCTCACCCAGGAGCTATTGTGTAATTTTTCAAAGGATCAACCAGTAATAAAATAGGCTTATTCACAAGATTCTTGTGTCAGATTGTTGGTGGTGTCTCTTTCTCTTTGTTAAATGTTTTCTCATTCTCTGTCATCATTCCATGTATTTCAAATTCTAATCATTAAAAGAAAGTCAATAGAACAAAATTTATCGTGTATACTCTGTCTCCGGCTTTTTAACGATCTATATCTTTTCATCTGAAATTGAGTAAAGGAATTCTTAACTACTCCTCTACTCAATGGAATTTCCCCTATTTTTCTCTCTTATTCATTCCATTTAAATACGAATAGATACAACAATTTTACTACCCTTCCCCGTGAAGAAAACCTTATAAAAACCTGAATCTGATCCTCATCTTTAAATATAGAACCCATAGCCCAATGGAAAATGAAGCATTCTTTCAGAAAATTATTACAAACAAACAAATAAATTCGAACTTTCATAACTAGCCTAAAATTAAAAAGTTAAAAAAATCTAAATCATACAGAGAGATCCCTCTCTAAAGCTAGAAGGGTTATATCCCATATTCAAAACTTATTTTGATAGTTACCTTTGTCAAACTATTCTACCCGTATACAACTTTTGGAAATTTGGCATAGCATCCCCACCTCAGCAGGGTCTGTTGGACCTCCCGATCTTTGGATCTTCCTATTCCCCGAGCTAAAATGTCTCCTTAGTTCCCATTGGAACCTTCAATTCATATAAAACCACAGGTCCTTCTAGAAATTACGCCTGTGCGAAAAAGCACAAGGTGTGAACCTCCACTCCATGTGACTGTCGGCATGACCTCTGACTTAACCCGAATGGTTCTTCAAGTTTTGCGACTTCATGTTTCATAGTTTCAGGATTCCTGCTGTGAGTCACCTGACTCCTCCAGTTCTTGAAACCCCTAAATGGGATAACATTTCACTATCTCCTCCCTTATGATTTCACCATATGGCCTCCAGCCAAATCCTAGGGCCTCACCTCTAAGCGTGTCAGGATTTCGCGACTCGTGAGTTCATGATGCGACTCTTCTCCTTTTCCCGTAAGTCTGAACTCGTGACTTTGTTACCACAGATCAATGGTCTTGATTCTTCCTCGACCTGCTAGTCCATATCACGTCGAGATTTCGTGACTCATGAATTCCAAGAAGCAGTTCCTCCACTCTCCCGACTCCCAAAATGTCGATATTTCAGAGCAGCCAATACACAGCTCACGCACCTCTGGATGTAATGGCTACTATCTCTCTTGGGCTTGTGAGTGTTGAAATGAACTTAGTCTTAACCTATCTGTTGATATATTGTATCCAATGGTCCATGGAAAATCAGTGTTTCTTGCTCAGAAAATTTCAACCATCCGTTGAGGTTCTCAAAGACTCGTCACCAAATAGTTTGGTGTCTCTCCTCCTGAGCTTGGTTACTATGAGGTGACTTCGACCCTCTTCCTTCCTTTGAACTTTCCAAGTCTCTATCCTTCCTGAGCTTGATTCTTGTGGAAAACTTGAGGATTCCAAGGGATTCTTGCGCACACTCCTTGCAGCATTCACGATAATCTATGATTATTTGATATCTTCAACTCTGCGCACTCCTTGCAACAAAATTTCTTCAACCACTCACTTGGTTGGAAAAGTCTCATACTTCAACCCGGCCTGCACACACTTTGCACAAATTTGTTCTGTACTTTCACTTCTGTTGTTATGAGAACTCTATCTCTCATGAGTGTTTCTGAGGTAAAACTCAGAATCTGGTCAACACACTCCTTGCAGACCTTCACTGCACTCCTTCTAGGAATTCTTAGGAAGAGAAAGAATTGAAAATCATACTCTCCCTCTCACAGACTTCATACATTCAACATGAAATCATAGACATAAAAACATTGAAACAAATGCATACCATAGAATATAAGAAAACCGTAAACATACCATTCAATAGATGCAAACAGTATTCATAGCAACACCATGAAATTGAGTCAAAGCATTTCTATATTAATATCAAGTGCTTCTGAACATGGGTTCTATAACAACAGTTATCTATTTATACAACTTCTATAGTCTTTGTTCTTCTCTGCTCTCCTATGCTCTCTTTCTCTTTTTGCTACTACTCCTACAATGAGAGTAATTATCATACAACACATCTACAAGGGAGCTTTCTTGAGTTTTCCCTCCTACATCTCTAAGATATTTTATCGAATTAAAATCTGTATAAATACTTTACATTGATTACATTAATTTTCTACAACCGACAGATGAAAGCAATGCTCAAGATCTACGTTACAATCCTAAAATCATTTAAGAGAACTTATGTCTCTCCAGATATTACATTAATGTTCCATCGTTTTGAAATTCAAAATATCTTCAAAATGTGCGCTAGTGTGTATCCATCTATCCTCCGCTTGTGCTTTCTTGCGATGCTCCTCCATCATACTCCTCTGGCTGAAAAATTCATGGACTCCTATCCATGAGCTCATGCACCGTCTATCCATGTTTCTAGATATCTGCTTCTCTTTCCAAACTAGCATCCTCAATCAAGTGTCCTTTCCATTTTAAAAAATATTCAAAATATGTCTTCTTCTGGGTCTTCTTACCAACTCTTTGATCAATGATCTTTTCCATCTATGGATTTTCAGCTACATGCATCTGTTTGACCCACTAAACTTTCTATTGATTCTCTTCCCCGTTTGCTTCATAGTCTCTGTAAGGATACATATCTGCTACATTGAATATGGGTGATATGCCCACATCATATGGAAATTCTATTTTATAATAATTTTCCTCAAGTTTTCTCAGAATCTTACGCAACCCTATTTTTTTCATCTTTAGCTTATTATATGTTCCCCTTGGGAATATTTCCTTGCTAAAACTAAATCTCCCACTTCGAACTGAATCTCTCTTCTGTGTTAATCTTCTCTGCATTTGTATTACTACTTGGAACTCTGCAACCACTCTTTAATCTTACCGTGGAGCTCCTGCATCTCTGTTGCAAAATCTTTCGCTCCAACATTCCTGAATTCATTTTTCTCTAAGTCTCTCAACTCAGATACTCCACTTGGTTGCATTCCATACATTATCTGGAATGGGCTATGACCTGCGATTCTGTTAGGTGAGTCTTTATATGTAAATTCTTCTTGTGGTAGAATTTGATCCCACTGACTATGATGTTCATCTACTAAACTCCTCAATAAATCTCCCAAACCTCAATTTACTACCTCAGTTTTTCCATCTGTCTTATGGTGATATGATGAGATAAAAGATAGATTCATTCCCATCTTCTTCCATACTGTCCTCTAGAAATCACCAACAAATTTGGTGTATCTGTCTGAAACAATACTATTGGGTAAATCATGAAGTCGAACAACTTCTTTGAAAAACATATTTGCAATGTGTGTTGCATCACTGGTTTTATGACATGGAATAAAATGTGTCATTTTTGAGAATACGTCGACTACCACAAATATGGAATCATAACCCATTTGTTTCCTTGTCATTCCTAACACAAAATCCATGCTTAATGCATCCCACAACCTCTTTGGTACTGGAAATGGTTGATACAACCTTGTATTCTATCTTTTCCCCTTTGTGATCTGGAATATTCTACATTTGTTAAAATATTTCTTGACATCTGTCCTCATCCCTGGAAAATAATACAAGCTGTTCAGTTGCACAAATGTTTTGTCATGGCTGAAATGTCTAGCCAATCCCCCACTATGTTTTTCCCTCAAAAGTTTCTCTCTCATAGAACTCTTCGGGATACACAACTGATTTCCTTTGAAAAGTAATCCATCTTGAATTAAATACTCAATACATTGGCTCCTATCACTCAAAACATGATTTTCACATGCTTTATAAGAGTCCTTATAATCTGAATCATCTATGTACATTTCCTTAAATTTATCAAGACCTAAGGTCTTCACACAAAACTCCTGCAGAATTAAACATTTCATGCTCAATGCATCAACAAGCTTGTTAGCATTTCCATAAATGTTCTTTATAACAAAAGTAAAGTTCTGCATAAATTCAACCCATTTTGCATGTTTATGGTTCGGTTTCTCATGTCTAGTTATAAACTGTAAGGCCTAGTTGTATCTATACAAAATGAACTCTTTTGGACCCAGGTAGTGCCTCCATTTATTCAATGCTTGTATGATTGCATAAAACTCTTTGTCATATGTGGAATAATTTCTCTTGGCATCGTTTAGCTTCTCACTAAAGTATGCAACTGGACTATTGTCTTGACTTAAGACTACTCCAATCAAAAATCCACTTGCATCACATCTCACTTGAAATGTTTTACTGAAATGTGGCATAACTGGAACTGGCTGTCCAGTTATCTTCTCCTTTAACAACTTGAAACTTGTCTTCACTTCCTTTTTCCAATGAAAAGATTTATGTCTCTTCTTGACTATGCCCATCATTGGTGCACAAATTCCACTAAAATTTCTAATGAACTTCCTATAAAAACTGGCTAGTCCATGGAAGCTTCTGACTTCAAAGACATTCCTTGGTGACCACCACTCTTTGATTTCTCTTACCTTCTCAGGATCCATCTTCAACTCATTAGAAGAGATAAAAAAACCCAAATAAATAATCTTCATCTTCATGAAAGATGACTTCTTCAGATTTATCAACAACTTCTCTTGCTGCAACCTCCTCATCACTAGATTTAAATGTTTCATTTGTTCTTCCTCGGTCTTACTGAAGATCAGTATATCATCAAGATATACAATTACAACATTCCCAATGAAATCTTTCAAGACTTCGTTCATCAATCTCATAAAATTACTTGGTGCATTCATCAAGCCAAACAACATGACACGCCATTCATATAGCCCTTCATTTATCTTGAATATTGTCTTCCATTCATCACCTTCCCTCATTCTAATCTGATGATATCCTCTTTTCAAATCATTTTTTGAAAAGAGCTTTGCTCCACTCAAGAAATCTATCAAGTCATCCATCCTGGGTAAAGGAAATCTATACCTGATGGTGATTTTGTTTATAGCCCTCAAGTCTATACACATTCTCCATCCACCATCTTTATTCAGACTTAACACTGTTGACACAACATAGGGACTCAAGCTTTCTCTAATCAATCCTATGTCCATCAAATCCTGGACTTGCTTCTTGACTTCTTCATTCTCTTGCAGCGTCAATATGTATGTTTCTTTTTTTGGTAAACTTTCTCCTGGTACAAGGTCAATGCGATGTCTTATACTCCTTATGGGTAGCAACGAACAAGGTAAATCATCCACCACTATATCAGTGAAATTCTCCAGCAATTACTGAATCTCGTCAGGTAGATCATCTATTGAGGTACTGGTCAAGATGACTCTAGGTTTTCTCACCACAACAAAATGCATTTCTTCATCCTTCTTGAATTCATCTAGAAGTTCCTTCCCCCTCATGAGAAGTATAGTATTGCTTTTTTCTTCTTTCACCTTCTTGTCCTCAATTCGCAACAACATATGCATCCTACCATTCTTCTCCAAGGTGTATGTGTTCTTTATTCCACCATGAATAACATTCCTGTCATATTGCCACGGCCTCCCCAACAAAATATGAAGGACATCCATGGCAATAACATCACATAATATCTCATCTTTGTATCCCCCTACCTTAAATTCAACTAAACATTGTTTAGTGACTGTTACTTGGTGTTATTTACCATGAAACTTTGTATGGGCTTGGATGTGAAACTATATCCAATTCGAGCTTTTCCACCATCTCTGTGGATACTAGACTGTTTTTACTTCCACTGTCAACTATCACCTTGCATACCCTATCCTTGGTATTGCAAGAAGTCCTAAATAAATTGTTCCTCTGGACTAGATTCTCCATCTCTTTCTTTGGTTTAAAGAGAATTTTCCTCGTCATTAAGGATCTTCCACCTTCTTCATCTTCTACATCAACATTTCTCCTTTGTGCGTATGAAATGTGAGCTTCGCCTCCTCCATCTCTTTTTCTATCATGACATTCAAAATATTTGTGTCGAATCTTTCCACAAATAAAACACTTTATCTCACCTCCTCTACCTCTTCCTCTTCCTCTTTCTATAGGAAAAGTGTTCCTATCAGCATACTTTCCTCCTTGTGAGATTCCTCCCCTTTTTGGGTGGTTATGAGTTTCCTGTTCTTCATCCTTTAGCTCTTGTACTCTATCCCGGGAAATTGCTATGCCTCTTCTCTGAATTTCACCTCTGCCCCTTTGACCTTGTTTTCGGGCCAATTTCACTCCTGCCTTTGAAGCAATATAATAAGCATCTTCTACATTTCTTATTGTCACCATGCTCATCTCATCCTTAATCTCATATCTTAGGCCATTCATGTATCTGGAGACTTTTTCATCATCACTTTCACGATGACCAACTCTGATGTTAAGTTTGTAAAATTCCTCAGTGTATTCCTTCACTGTCATCCCTTTCTGTCTCAAATTTTGCATTCTTCAAAACAAATTAATTTGGTACTCTCTGGGTATGAATTTAGATTTCATCTTTTCTACCATCCTATCCCATATTTTGATTATTTGTTTTCCTTTGCAACGCCTGTCAACCTACAATTTATCCCACCATAGTGTTGCATGCCCTTTCAGTCTAGTGACTGCATGCTTAACCTTCTTATCTTCTTCGATATCTTCATAGTCGAAGTATTTATCTAGAGCTCTAAACCAATCTAGCAGCCCCTCAACATCTAAGATTCCTTCATACTTTGGAATGTCCATTTTTTCTTTGGCCCCTATTCTTGCAACAAATTTGAATAAAAGTTCCTCTTTAGCATCTTCAGCTGCAACTTCTTCTTCAGTTCTGGCTTTGTTTTTGCTTTCATCCACACTAATATCTCTAGTATCAGGTGTTTTCCTCTATGATGTCTCCATAGAATAAAATCAAGCACAAAGTTCTTTCATTTCCATTTCCATGGTTGGATCGAGCATGGGTCTCTCTTGATGTCTTCTCGGTGGCATTGTTTCAATTTGTCCACGCAGAATTAAAATCACAACTGTCCTCTATCTTATTTCTATAGAAAACAAAAGTTGTTAGGTTTGATACCACCTAACGCAACACCCCCACCTCAACAGGGTCTTCTTGACCTCCCAGTGTTTGGATCTTCCTATTCCCCTAAGATGAAATGGCTCCTTAGTTCCTGCTGGAACCTTCAATTCATATAAAACCATAGGTCCTTCTGTTGGATTACTGAGAGGGGGGGTGAATCAGTAATAGAGCAATTTAACCATATAATCCAAGTGTTATATCAATGAAGCATTATTATCCAATAACTGCAGAGTAAATAAGCAATGAAAAAATGAACAATCATACACATACACA
>SNQJ01S0076211.1:39525-71529 GCA_010110895.2 Picea sitchensis | reverse complement strand
AATGTTAACTACGCACTAGTTTTCTTGAGGTAACATTGATCAATAGTAAGTCGGGGACGTTACTTGAGGTATCAGACCTAAAGTTGGGGAGAGTTTGTGTGATGGGTCCCAACCTCGGTGGTTGGGGATGTTACATTCTCCTTCATAAGACAAAATTTTGCTCCCTTACATTCACAACATCAATGATCAAATTTCCAAGATCTTAGCAAAAAGAATATCAAAACTTTCTTCAAATCTCACAAGACACTCAAACAAATTTAGAATTGTCAAAGATAAACTTGACTCGCTACTTTGTCAAGGAGTTTACTAAATTCCTTGCTCTTGTGGTAAATCCTACATCCAAACTCGACTTAAGAAACATAATGTTGACACCTTTCATAATCGCTTTACCAAATTTATAGTCACAGACGATTCTCATAACACCAAGCATCTCATTTTCTTTTATCACACTAAAGTCTAAGTGCTAGCTCCTCCTTACTCATCTCGCCTCATTAGAGAAACTTCAACAAGTAAAAAATAACCCAACAACTTTAATCATGAAATATTTTTAAAGTTATCCTCTCTTGGCAACCTATCATTCACCATCTTCGTCATTACTCTACTCGCGTGACACGGGGTCGATTCCGACCGCTACCACTATAACCTCTAGGTGCCATACGTATTCCCCTTCCACAGGCATGGGTAAGTTAGAGGGATTTGAACACATAACCTCATTGAACATAACACTTCATACCACGACACATGCCAATTGAGCTACCCCTTAGGGGTTATTCTTGTTTTCCTTTTTTAATCTCCATCCTTATACTTTATTCTTTTTCCTTTTCTTATCTTTTTTTCTTTCTTAACCAATTCTCTTTCCTTCTTACTACAAACATTTCTATATCTCCTATCCTCCTTTTTCCATGTCTCTCTTTCTTATACTTATTTTTCATATATTAATTATTTTTTTAATTCCCTCTTCAATCCCTCTTTTTTCACCTATCCATTTCTTTCCCTCTTATCAAATCCACTAGATTTTTGTCCATTTCTTTCCCTCTTATCAAATCCACTTTTACACTTTTGTTAAATCCTTACATTTGGGCTTGTGTTTTAATATCTCTTTATTATATTATTATTTTTAATTCAAATAATTATTCAAGGTTGTGTAATTTTCTAATTTGTCAATTGTTATTATTTTAATCTGTCTTTATTATATCATTATCTTTAATTCAAATAATTGAATATACCTATCCATTTCTTTCCCTCTTATCAAATCCACTTTTAGACTTTTATTAAATCCTTACAATTGGGCTTATGTTTTAATCTCTCTTTATTATGTTATCATCTTTAATTCAAATAATTATTAAAGGTTATGTAATTTGTCAATTCTTATTATTTTAATCTCTTTATTATGTTATTATCTTTAATTCAAATAATCACATGATTGTGTAATTTTCTAATTTGCCAATTGTTATTATTATTTTATTATTCAATCGTTTTAATTTGTACCTATTCATCTTCATTCTAGAATTTTTATTAATATTAAGACGTTTTATTTTTCTTCTTTTGTAATATTCCAATTTCAATAATTTTTCAAATTTATATATTATTATTTTATTGTATATGATCTCTTTTTATTTTATAGCATGACATATTGTTTAATAGATTATTTATCCAATCTTATTTATTAATTTGATCTAATTTATTTCTTTTTAGCTTTATTATGTCAAAAGCATGTAATAAGAGAAATACTCTATTCAATACTTAAAACTCTTCTTCTTTCAACTTGGCTTTGATTATGATGCCCCCACCTCTATAATCTATCATCGATGATGAAAAATTATTTACAACAATGGAGGTACTCCTCCTGCTCCTATCCTGCCTCTACCTTCTCCACTTTGGCCTCTTGCATATATGCCTCTGCCTTTGCCTCCACTACCTACCACTATTGGCAATTTTTCTCCTCCACTTGGAATGGAAATGGAGGGTCTCCTACTCCCTAACATTAAATCTTCAACAAACAACCTTGCACACCCAAATCCTATCTTTACTATAACTATTACAATCACGACCCCCCTCCACCACTTCTTCAATTCAACCTCTTATTGTTGTTGTTGTTGATTTACTAGGTTCTACCAAAATTATTACTGCGAGATTTCAACTCATGCTCTTAATTTAGTTCCATGGAACCCTTAACGATGAAGACAATCACTAAGGATCAAAATATAATCTATGTAATCTGTGTACAAGCCATGATCATTCACACCATTCTAAAAAACAATATAATAAAAATAAAAGGAAAGTTTTGGGATTTTCTCCAAGCTGCATCTAATTGGATTTATGGGTTGTATGTATTTGATGGATGCTAATGAGATGCAAAGCCACATAAAGCTTAAATGGTGGCAATTGCAACTATAACTGTTAAAAAAGGCCTCTTCATTGCCATTTCTTTTGACTTCTTATCTATCAAATTCCCTTTAATTGACACCAATCTTTGTAAATTGCACGGACAAAGACAAAGATTCCCTTCAATTACTACAGATTTATTTGTATAATGTGAGGAGTTGTAGAGACTTAAACACAAATTCAAGTCCCCAAAGATTTCAGAGGATATTGACCATTATATCTATGAGCGAGCAAAGTGGTTTGATTAGGAGAGGAAAATGAGAAAGAAAGTGTGATGCATGGAGGATAGGAACAAACATCTATGGAACATTTCAATGATTGGACAGAGTGAAAACAATGTGGAACCAAGTTCCTTTTATCCTAAGATCTTCTCTATTCATGTGAGCTAGAAGAATCCCTATGACTATAATTTCAAAATGCCTCTCCATTATGTGAAGCATCACGAGATTAAGTTTCTCTTTGAGCCTACCCCTCATTGTCATCATGGAGAGAAATGGAATTCATGTGAGGATAGAACTATAATACTTTACATTCATAAAAAAAATCCACGAGGAAAGAGGAACAAGAGCGTCCCTATGCTTGGAGTTTTCCCTCATTTCCCCTTGCTTGATACATCTTTGTGCCACCCGTGTTCATTAGCATTGTCTAGATGGCAATGTCCACCAATGACATGGTTGGCACCCCATGGGAATGTGGTGAACCAAGCCAGTTCACTAGGTAAATACCCAATGTAGGTAGGACAACATGTTATAATCCATAAATGATAATGTATTAAATAATAATGTATATGAATATGAGATGATGAGTACAATAAGAATGAGGGCCTTATATACCCACGCAGGGGTGCCCTTTCATGAAGAAATGTGACCTTTCATTGGGAAAGTGTCTCTTCATTATTATTCATTAACTATTTATGATGTATTTATACTTATTATTATATATTATGTTCATAACATTGCCTTCCCCTTAAAAAATGCTTTGTCCTCAAAGCATACTTATGGAAGACTTATCTCTTGCTCTGGCTTGTAATATTGTCTCCTTATTCTTTATTCCCGAATTAGTGATCGTTGAGGACTTGAAACGATAGGATCTTCTAAGCGCTAAGTAGAACCGTTGAACTGTAAGGGAGTCTACCCACCCTAAATCGATCTTCTGCTAAACTAGGTTTTTATAGGGTTCTTGTAGAAAACTTGATGTATTTCAACTCCCTTGATAACTTCTACCTTGAGCATCATTTGTAATGAAGGTACTAATTTTTGACATATCTGTCATTTGTTTCTGTGGATACTTTGACTAGTTGAAGTATCGATTTTTGTGATTAGGATGTCTATAAGGCATCCTTGCAATCTGATCTTTACTTCGTGTACTTATAGCTTCTTCTTGATTATCTTTTGGAATTGAGTCTTCTTCATATATCTGGCTTGATTATACTTGGATATGTGAAGACCTCTTTACGTCAACTGAATTAGCAAACTTTTGGGTTGTAAGGTTGACTGGGTCTATATTAATTCCCTTATCCATAATCATGTTTTTTTCATTTGAATATTTCTCTATCTCCATAGGTTCAATCATTGTCTCTTTATCCACTAATGATTCCTTATTGGTAAGTTGTTCTAGCTTGTCTTGTACCGTCTTCTTATCACTCTTTACCTTCTTTACCGTGTTCTAGTAAACTTTGATTATGGGCTTTTAGGCATCAAATTTATGTGTCTTTATCTATGACGATTTTGTCACATTCTTTTTGGATCTCAAGTATTGAATGTTGTTTGTTTGACATTAGTATTTTGGAGATCTGATCAAGATCTTTTGATGTAGATATTGAATTTGACTTCACTAAGACGTCATGTAATTTTATTTTTTTCTTGTAGGAAAACATTAAAAACTTTTTTTCAAGGTTTAATATTAAGCTACCCAACATCTCTAACCAATTCGAGCCGAGGATTATATCAACCTATTTTTCATATATAGTTGTAACCTTGAAATTCGATACGAGTTTATAATCTTCGAGTGTCAACGGTAAGTCCTTGATGTCATATTTATTGCCAAAAAAAAGTCTTTTGTTTCAATTACATTTGTCTTTGGAATTATTAATTGATCCGCCAAATCCATACTTATGTGATTTTTCTTCTTATCTGGGCAAATGTGGATGCTAACTTCTTTTTCTTGAATATTTCCTCTAAATGTTAATAATCTGATGCATCTAGTTAGATGATTTTTACCAGAAAATATTTCTTCCTTAAAATCCATTTTTTAATTTGAATTGACCTTATAATTATTATAATATCCCTTTAATAATAATAAGACTTAACCTTCTTGACTTAATAGATATCTTSCTCTAATATTTCTTTATACTCTTTTAAGAAAATATATAGTTCAAAAACTTAGAATATTTTCTTATACTTTACCAAAAGTAATTTTATATTCACTTAATCTCCTTATTTTTTTTCTTGGTAATTAATGAAAAATAATTTAAAATTACCTTCATAGTTCCCCAAAGAAATCTTTTAATTCTACTCCTTCTTTAACTCATGAAAATTTTGAACTTTTAAAACAATTATTTTTTTAATTAAAACTTTTGACTTTTTTTATTATATATTCTCCTTTTATATTTTTCACCATATATTCTTCACTTCTTAAAATTAATATAATGTAGAAGTTAATTGTTTTTTTTTCCTTTCTGTTTTGTTTTAACACCGGTCATGACTTTTTGTTAAATGGTGACAATTTACCCTTTTACTTCTATGGCAATTGTATGGATTAGTATAATGAACAGTAGAGTTACTACACTTAAAATCGTACGAAAAATGTTGTAACTTAAAATCGTACGAAAAATGTTGTAGATAGTGGATATTTATGTACGCACTGGCTGGTAATACTATTTTGTTTTTATTCTTTTATTTTTCTTTATAGTAGGAAACAATATATTCTTTTCTTTTTCCTTACATATATATTTGTATATTTTTTTTCTTTTTTCTTTATGGAAACAAAAACTTTTTGTTCAAAAAATTCTTGTGCGTGAATTTCCACGATAGAGATATTTAACTCTGCTGAAGTAAGAGAGCTTGAATTTACCGTAAAATTTGTGGTAGTTTAAACCATTCTTTTACACTTTGTTTCTTCTCAATTTTCTTGTCATTGCAAGGTGCAAGGAATCTCTTTATTTATTTATTTATTTTAATTTTTGGGTAATAGTTTATTTTTCTTCAACATTGTATTATGTAGTGGAAATTTTAGACTTCAAATGGCCAAGGACCCAAAATTTTTAGAGAAACTCTGTTTGTGGCCAAAAACCGAATCAAAACGAAGCTCTGATACCACTGTGGTGAACCAAGCTGATTCACCAGGTAAATACCCAATGTAGGTAGGACAACAGGTTATAATCCATAAAGGATAATATATTAAATAATAATGTGTATGAATATGAGGTGATGAGTACAATAAGAATGAGGGCCTTATATACCCATGCAGGGGTGCCCTTTCATGAAGAGACAAAGAACCATACCCATGAATATCACTTTAATATAACTTTTCCTTTTTATTTCTCCCTTTTCAACACTATAAAGTAAAGCATTTCATTTTTATTTTCAGCAAGACATGCCTATAAAAACCATAATAACAACAAAATGTGACATTAATTTATCCTCCTTTTAAATTTCTAGTTGAGCATATTGATAAAAGCCATAATGATAGTTGAATGTAATGCTAGTTTATCCTCCTCCTACATATTCCTTGCATGATAAAGGAGAAATCACTATAGTTTTTTAATTGATCCATCCCCTACCTCAATGATTGATTCAATGGTTGACAAACTCATCAACAATTTTTACTACATATAAAACGACATTTTCAAGATCACACAACATTAATTCATGTGATATTTTTGCCTCCTAACTCCAAACTATGAAGACATTCATCATTGGTAGGAAGACAAACTCAACCACTCCCATTGACTACAATGTCCATACAAAATGTCATGTTTCTACCATACAAAATAAAACCAAATGCCCTTCACAACCAATAAAATTATATTAACAAGTGTTTGTGTTAAAATGTTAGAACTTTAAGCTTTGTGATCGCTTGCTTCCATTGTTTCTTTTCTCCAATCAAACACTCCCCATTCTATACTTCGTTTTACCAATACAACTTTTACATTGAAATATACTCATCCCCTTGTGGGCAAACTCATTGTCTGTGTTTGTCTTTAATTGAGTCCATGTGTTGATATTTAAAACACACATCTCAACCACTATATTCCTTCACTATTATATGTTCATATTGACCAATATGAGGTACCCCACACCACATAAATCTTAGGATTGGATTGTATAAATTTCCCATAGCTATGATGGTAGCGGTGGAACTATGAAAATTTCATGATTCCAAATAAACTCCTTTTGATCGTGATTTTGAATGATTCATACAATCCAATCATAACAATTGATGCTAGCAAAAATGATGGTTGAGATGTACAATGTATTGATGGCAGGATCAATAGGCGAATATGAAGACATTAAGTTAAAAAAGTGGACGAATTAACTCCCTTTCCGATGGAAATTCTCCACCAAATCTAACACGAATTTTATGGGAAGTTATAGTTTCACTTGACCAATGCGAACTTCAACCAAGAAACTTTGTTGTTGGGGATTTTGGCCTATTTTAAGAAAACAAATATGCCCGAAATTCAAAAAAATGAAATGAAGGGCATGAAACTTTGTCTCTCCTAAAAAAAAAAATTCACCGAAAAAAATTGAATTTGTCCACTTATTAACTCACTCTCATAGAAAAGGCAAACATTAAGCATCCCAAGCACCATTAATGCCAACATTATGCATGCACCTAGTAGTGTAACATTAAATGCAATATATTGGGATATAGACTATATATATTGTTGGATTAAATCCCCATTGTGGATTAATCATGTCATTATTATTATTTTTATTATTAGATTAATCCCCATTGAGGATTAATCAAGTCGGTAATTGTATAAGGACCAAATTAGATTTAACCCCATTGAGGATTAATCACAAGCTTTGGTATCGTATAAGGACCAAACTCTTCGATTGGTCATCTGGACAAATATAATATAAAGAATAAGAAGTCGACCCCAACAGCTATAATGAAAGGGCCAGATTTAAATAAAGGTGGATTACCCACCCAATGTGAGAGGTCTGCCCCGCCATGGTGACTCTTCACACGCGTCGCATTAGTATAAATAAGAGGCTAGTCACTTCTAACACACACTTTCACTTGCTCATTCTCTTATGAGGCAAGTTGCAATTTCAAGTTGGTGAGAGGAGAAGAAGGTAATGATCTCTGGAGGTGAGTGATTTTCTCAGTATTGGTTGAGTTATCTCTGAACTTTGATAAGCCATTTATGATAAGGAAGTTTTGCCGGGTTTTCTTCCCCCAGAGGGTTTCCCAGGATAAATGTTGTGATAAATGTTGTGTCTATTGTGGATGGGTATTTCTCGCTGATCTTGTGCTTATTATGCCTTATCTTTATGAAATGCAAAGCAAACAATAATAGCATAAACATTAACATGGTATCGAGCCAACCTCAAGAAAGCACAATCCGCAAGAAGAAAAACGTCACTGATACCTGGGCCCAAAATTAGGTTTGAAAAGTGAGAAAGCTATCTAGTCACCATAGAGTTATGCTCTCCCCAAGGATCCATTTACACCTAGAGCGACCTTTTCAAGTATATGGATCCTCCTGAAAGGAAACCCTAGTTTTTACGCACGTAAAACCGAAAACCGTACAAGAAGTACCAAGTACCAGAGTACCCGGCACCAGAAAACTGTAAGCACTACCCATAAAACTGCTAGAAAGCGATTTGAAGGTAATTTTGATTTTCAAATTAATACACCAAATAAGATCATTTCAACTCTCAACAAGAGATCTATCCCCCTCGATCGATTTTCAAAATTTGAAGTTTGAGTACCAGTTTTCTCATAAAACCCTAAGTTGCAGCCCGTGTAATCCAGTTGCGCTATAAAGACTCGCTGCGCTTTGCGTACCAGAGAACCAGCTTCAATCACTCTTAAAGCTTTTGGTAAATACACCATTACAATGATGGACTCACCGCAAATGCTATCCGAGGTAAGGTAATTGCCATGGTTAATGGTTAAACCTCTAAAGAGTATTTGCGATATATCTTAACATAGATCCATGATCTCAAGATTCAACATATCTGTGAGAATTCATGCAACCTATGTGTGATTATTATTCTAATATGCATCTATTTAATTATTATCTTGATCGGTTGCATGTTGAAGCTATGATCAACAAAATTATTAGAAGGATTAAAAAGATGATCACAAAGCTTATCCTCTAAACCTAACTTTCTCATTAAGTTATTTATTGTCTAGCAACAAGATAGTTCGAAGAAAGAACTCTGTTCTGAAGAAGGAGACCTCGAAGAAAAGCAAGCACTCACACTTGAGAACAAGACTCCAGGTTCCAAGTTTGATTAATCAAGATTCAAAAGCGTACACACATGACAAGCTAATAACTTTAGTTGAGATAGCAATCGTCGAAAATTATTTATACTTGATAACATGTGAGAATATTTTGTTTGATATGAATAACACCTCCTCTAAGAGAAACATCGTGTGTTAGTTTCGCGACAATGAATGCTTGGTCACAACACTAAGAGAAGTTGACCCCATTTCAGATTTAAAATTTTAGCCTTAAACTTTGCTAAATTATAAGTATTAAGCTCTAAAGGATATCAGTGGATGATTGTTCCTCGCGTGCTATTGTTTTATTTTATCAAGAAGGATATTATTCTTTGTTATTGTTTTGTTGACCTTGCTGTCACGAGGAAGCTATAAATCTAAGGTTGCAAAACAAATGCGGCTAAAGAAGAAATCATAAAATGAAGCAAACATCAGTGGAAAATAAGAAGGTTGGTCACTCAGAAGATGCCATGATTCATGCTATTGAAGAATGACATGTGAACCTAGAAGATTAGCTCACATCAACTACAAGGTGCTACCATGTATACAGGCGCAAGTCACAGTTTACCAACCTAGGCAGGATCAAGAAGGCGAGGCAGTGATGTGCTGGCGTGGAAGAATATCATGAACCCTTTTTCAAAGAGGGACATCAAGGAAGAAGCATTGAACTCATCCATTCAGATGTGTGTGGTCGAATGCCATCATCCTCCATTAATGGGTATGTATACTATGTATCATTCATTAATGATTATTCTCATAAAGACCGATATATTTGAAGTATTCAAGATCAAGACCAAAGTTTGATAAAAGAATCTTCCTAAAGAAAGATTAAGATACTCAGTCAGCAATGGAGGAGAATATACCTGAAGGAGTTAATAAGCTTTCCAAGCAGGGATGTCGGGATCAAGAGGAACTAACTACTCCCTACAATACCCAACAAAACAGTGTAGATAAACGAAAGAACATAACGATAATAGAAGCTGTGAAGACTATGATCAAGATCTCCTATGTGCTTATGGGCAGAAATAGCTATGGTAGTTAAAAAGTGACTATCCCATAGTGCACTTGGGTTCAAGACCCCAAAAGAAATGTTCAATCGAAAGAAGCCGAGGTAAGCTTCATCTCAAATATTTATCGTCTGTTTGTTCATATACCAAAGAGAAAAGGAACAAACCGGAGCCTCCCTGAAGAAGGGAATATTTGTGGGATAATTATGAGGCATCCAAGGCCTTCAAAATACCGTCACCGCCATATTAAGATCAGCAGGGACATGACCTTGATGAAGAAGTCGACTTAAGAAATCGAAGATGCCTGAAGGTATAAAGAAGGAGAAACCGTAAATCCTGTGGACATGAACCGTGAGGAGAAGTTCCTAGAGCCAGACCTCGTATGGGAAGTCATAACTTCCTTTATTGAGGTTCCGAAGATCATCATGATACCGGTTCAAGAACCTCTCGATGACCTTCATAAAGAAAGCTCGCCAAGGTGAGAGCTTATTCAAGATGGAGAGAAGTATGGTGTTCCAAAAAAAAACCTCGAGATAGGTGAAAAGAACAAAGCCATTCTCCAGCTACACGGCTTTGACGTGCAATCTTCTTGATGAAAAGAACCTACATGTTTTGAAGAGGCCATCCGTGAAGATAGGTTGAAATGCATGCCATGACATAGGAATGCCAATCCATAATAAAGAATGATGTATGAGAAATTGTTCCATCAAGACTATAGGATGTGGGTATCATCGAAACAATATTCAAGATAAAACATGCTGCTGATGGAAGTATTGAGAAATATAAAGCAAGACGTGTCAGTGGTTTTCCGCATGAAGGAATCGACTATGAAGACTCATTCACTCCTGTGGCCAGATAAACTTCAATAAGAACCATTATAGCTCTTACTGCCAAGATGAAATGGAAGTCGCACCGATGGATGTGAAGACAATTTTCTGAATGGTATCATTGAAGAGGAAGTGTATATAGAGCATCCCAAGGATTGAGGTTGAAAACAGGAAGTCACATGTCTGTCGATTGAACAAAGCCTGAAGCAAGCTCATATGGCTTATTGACAGCTTCTTGACGCAGCTTGGCTTTACCAAGAGTAAAAGGTGATTCAAATCTCTACTTCAAGATCGATAATGAACCAGAATACTATTATCGCATGTGGATGACTTGTTCTTAACCGGAGAAGAAAATCTCATCGCTGAATGCAAACGAAATTTGCCGCCAGCACTTGAAAATTTGTTAATCTTGGCCTAATGTGCATTATTTCTGCCCTGAGGTATGGCAGTCCCGAAGAATCTTCCCTAACCAGCGGAAGTACACCTACCGAAAATCCTAAGAGATTCGACATGTTAGAACGTAAGTCCATGAATACACCCATGTAAAGCAAAGCCGGAATGCTGGCCTGATGCTACTTCACGATTTGATAGATGTCACTGCATGCATGTGATTATTTGATCGCTTCTGATACCCCATCTAACACCGTATCTTCAGACATAGGTTTTGCAGTTGAACACCTTGAGTCGGCTCGTGGAGCCCGACGTAAGGTTCACTTTAGTGGTCAAAACATGGATGAGGTACCTTAAGGGTACAATGGATTATGGTCTCTTGGCGATGGAGATCAAGTGACTACCGATTGATATAATCAGGATGCAGATTATGAAGCTGCTAACGTAGTAAGCACTTCCTGATAAGCCGATTCAGCTTTGAGATCTGATCTCGCGGGCGTAGTAGGAAGCAATTCAAGATACGCCTTCACGCCCGGAAGCAGAGTACATCGCCCCATGTTCTGCTATTTGCAAAGCTATATGGCTTCGAAGTTGCCGATGGCCTATTTGATTTGAGATGAGAGCAACCGGTGATTCCCGTGATAATCAAAGTCGTATTAAAATGACAGAGAATCCGGTGTTTCATGATAGGTCGAAGAACATAGAGATCTATTATCACTATATTTGTGATATGGTGTGGAGGGGATTTGTTAAGATCCAATATTTTGGCATAGATGAGAAGGTTGCATTTGTGTTGACCAAGACTCTGTCTCTTGTAAAGTTTGAACACTTCGAGATAAGTTTGGTATTGTCCGAAAGGACCTTCCCTCGAAAGGGGAGTAGATGTGATTCCTTTTCCACGCTATAGACGTGAATAAGATGAGTTATGCTTCCACCCGGCTTGTTAGATCGTGAAATAATAACGGCCCGTTGATCTGCTTCCGAATTCCATTGTTAGACGCAGCGATGAGAGTCACCGTAATCTCCCTCGATGTTAGACGCAGCACGACTGCGGATGATCCCGCTCGACCGATGTTAGACGAAGCAAAGATGAGCCATGCTTCCTCGACTCCGTCGCTAGACGCAGCTACGACCGCGATCCGTTTCCCACCGCCGTTAGACTTAAAGAAGATGAGTCATACCACCGTTAGACGAAAGTATGACGCCAGTGATTCTTTTGCCTCCTCGACTACCGCGATTCTTTAAAGAAAGATGAGTTATGCTTCCGACCCAGTTGTTGTGGATCGAAGCATAACGCCGGGTTCCTTGCTTCTTACCCAGTTTTTAGACGTAAAGCAAAGATGAGTCATGCTTATGACTCGCTGTTAGATCTTAGCATGACGCGTCGGTGTTCCTTGCTTCCTAATTCCTCGCTGTTAGACGAAAGCGCAAGATATGCTCGACCTATTGTTAGATCGAAAGCATAACGCTTCGATGATCTCGCCTTCAATCTTGTTGTTAGACCTTAAAGCGAAGGTTGATGTTCCTTGCTTTGACCCTCGCAGCCGGGGACGAAGTGAAGATGAGTCATACCGACCTTAGCTGTGCCAGGGATCGAAGCATGATGTTGTGATCCCTACTCGAATCAGTTGTTGACGTGAAGCGAGATGATGATATTATCAAGCCTCGGTCTTAGTCAAGTATAGACGTAGCGCGATGTGATCGACATCGAAGCTACCACTTCAACTACTTGACATTGAGCTATTGTAGTAATCGCGGATACGTGATCGACATCGAAGTACCTTAACCGGCCGGTGGACATTGAGCTAGTGCAAGATCGCGGATGATGCGGCCGCGGATGAGGTATCATTTTTACCCATACATTTGATGCAGATGATTATAGCATTCTTTACTGAGAATGATGATGCCGTTGATGAAGCAGTACCGATGACCGTAAATGCTAGACAATTGTTCACATTATTATTGACGATATCGCCCTCGAAGATGCCACCGGCGATGCACTTCACCGATGTCGATGAAGACCTGATGAAGAATAATTCCTTCTTGTTAAGGGGAGTATTGAAATAATGTAACCCAAGAGCATTCTTTATTATGCTTTCATTATTGGATTAAACTTCATTGTGGATCAATCATGTCATTAATATTATTTTGTTTTCATTAGATTAACTCCCCATTGAGGATTAACCAAGCCGGTAATTGTATAAGACCAAACTCCTTTATGATTGGTCATCTTGGACAATTATAATGTAAAGACAAGAAGTCGGCCCCAACAAGCAGAGTAATGAAAGGGCCGGATTTAAATAAAGGTGGATTTACCCACCCAAGCAGTGAGAGGCTCACCGCCAGATGGTGACTCTTCACAATGTTCAAGCTAGTGATAAAATAAGAGGCTAGCGCCCCACCTCTAACACACACTTCACTGTCATTCTCTTATGAGGCAAGCCGCACTTCAAGTTGGTGAGAGGAGAAGAAGGGTGGCGCATCTCTTTGAGGAGGATTTTTGTATTGGTTGAGTTATTCTCTTAAACTTTTGAGAAGCTATTTATGATAAGGGAAGTTTTTGTCGCTGGGTTTTCTTCCCCTAGAGGGTTTCCCAGGATAAATGTTGTGTCTATTGTGGATGTGTATTTCTCAGTGATCTTGTGCTTATTATGCTCTTATCTTTATGAAATGCAAAGAACTATAATAATAGCATAAACATTAACATATATTACATTTAATAATGCAATGCATGGTACTTATTAATGGCCCCATTTTTCTATTGTAAAATTTATTCTCATGATGAAGTACATGTAGTGCATATATGGAAAGTTTGGCTCATGAATCCCATCTTGTTTATTCATCATGTTCAAGAAACTCTACCCAAGTTTTGATGATATGATGGAATATGTCAATTTATTCGTTCTAATTACAACAATGATAATGTAAACTCTTGCAACTAGCCACAACATAAGCCTTGGGAGAAAATTCACAAGCATTTTGTGAGATTTGTGCTATTCCATGAATTTTTTTATGAAGAATCATCAAGGTGGATGTGAAAGTTAATTGTTTCCTTTTCTGAAAAAGGCTTTATATAATACCAAGAAACTTGATTTTAAAGCAATTAACTAACTTAAAACTTTGCAAATTGTTCCATAAGTTTAAATAAACAGTTACTAACATTACATCTCTATTAACTTAGAGCCTTAAGTTTGCATTACAAACTAATTGAGTAAACAAATTCATATTATTTTCTATTTTTAACAAACATATTTCTTGTAATCACTTTGAAAGACTTAATTGTATTAAAATTCAAAATGTACAAATCATTTTGTTCATGTCTCTTTATATTATAAATTTTCATGGATATTATAATGGGAGGTGATACATATTTAAGATAATTAGTTTCTCTACTGAATCAACAAATTGTAATTGGTTTGATTTTATAAAAAAAAAGTATTGATACTTTCCAATTTGTAAATATTAACTTTCAACAAAAAATAGATTTAGAAGTTCCTAATCTTTTAAATATTTAATTATGTTGAAGGATTTTTTAAAGGGTGGTACTTCTCAAAAAGTTCCATGGTGTGAAACTTGATTCAAATCAATCATTTTCGAGATAAAAATAGTAGCCTATCCTCTTTCATGTGTCATTTTCATAACATTGATTAGCACAACCGGATCATCAACTCCCTCGACCTCATCCTTGTTCACATAATGGCCCAAGCCATTGAGATCCTCATATTGCTCATACCAAGGACCCCAAAGTATGAGATCCTCATATTGCTCATACCAAGGACCCAAAAGTATAAGTGGACTTATAAAATGTTTTGGATACTTGAGTTTAGTAGGATAATTAGGATAATTCTGATTGTAATATTTTTATGGTAATTATCAATAGGGAGTATGTTAATTATCAATCTTTTATTATTATTTTTATTATTATTCATTTATTAAATTGACCAAATCTTCTCTTTTGTAATATTTTATTATTATTTTAAAATTGTAATATTTTTGTTTCATATCATTTAATTATGTTGAAGGATTTTTTAAAGAGTTGTACTTCTAAAAAAACTCAAAAAGTTCCATGGTGTGAAACTTATTCAAACCAATCATTTTCGAGATAAAAATAGTAGCCTATCCTCTTTCATGTGTCATTTTCATAAATTTTCATAACATTGATTAGCATAACCGGATCATCAACTCCCTCAACTTGTTCGCATAATGGCCCAAGCCATTGAGATCCTCATATTGCTCATACGAAGGACCTGGAAGTATAAGTAGACTTCTAAAATGTTTTGGATACTTGAGTTTAGTAGGATAATTCTGATTGTAATATTTTTATGGTAATTATCAATAGGGAGTATGTTAATTATCAATATTTTATTATTATTCATTTTATTAATATTTTATTCTTATTTTAAAATTGCAATCTTTTTGTTTCATATCATTTTGAAGGGTTCATTTCTAAACTTATTTATTTCCACTTGGATCTCACTCTATTATTCAAAAGCTATTTCCACTTGGATCTCACTACTCTATTATTCAAAAGCCAAAGCCAAAGATGAATGGAGTGTCTAGTCGAATTGTTGGGAATATTTCTAAAATATGACATAGTTTAAATCCAAAAATTACTAGAATTATGACGAATCACAAAAATCTAGATACCCAAATAAAGTTAATCTCTTATCTAACCAGAGACCTCTGACAACTAAACACCGAGCAAATAATAATTTCTTAGGTTCCAACATTGGTTTCAAAACATTGCAAATCCTAAACAACCAAGTTATTTATTTGGACTTCAATGTCCATAGGTTGTTTAACATATTTTCCAGGGAGGGCTTGGTGTAGAGCCACTTATATCCCATCTTTGGCTTATATTTGGAAAAAGTTGGGGCCTTTCACAATGCCAGTGCACCACCAGGTTCCAACCACCAGGTTCCAAGGACTAGGAGGCCAAGTTTTAACACCAAATTCTCTGGAATGAGCCCTTGGATGCAATCCAAGATCATGAACTTATTAGCATTAACCAACACAAACTTCCTCTTAACAACATCCCAGAGGAGCCAAAATTTGAACAAGTTGTCCAAAAGATCATTGGCAAAATGAATGCCATTCTTGAAGCGTCATAAGGCCAAGAACCTAGACGAGTCGACCAATGGCTTCCCTTTGAAAAGAATCAGAGGTGACCATCAAAGACAATGATCAATGATCTGAGGCCTTCTTCCAAGAAAGGAAGGCTTTTATGGTTTTCCAAACCCTTCCAAATGCTTTGAACAACGAACGTACCATAGATCGTAACATAGGCAAACCCTTCCAAATGCTTTGAACAACGAACGTACCATAGATCTTAACATAGGCATGAGTAGGATGGTTTATAGAGAGTTGCCCTACCATGCACACTTTCCAAGCAACAAACTTGTTGAACGTAATGCCTTATAAGGACTTTCCAAGCTTCCTTTCTCTCCATAGTTCTAACCACCCACTTGGCACATAGCATTTGGGCTTGAATCCTAAGTCACCAAAATTTCTTGGGGCAATAGAGCTCCCAATTAACTCTATAAAACTATTTCCCTTTGCCATTGTTGGCCCATAGAAAATTCCCAAGGGCCTATTCTAAGCATGAGTATGTTGCATTGGAGTCACCCTGAAAGATGAATAGTGTACATGAGTTGCAACCAAGATTTTAGTGCACATTTGGAAATTTGTCTTGTTAACTCTCAAATTCTCCCTGGAGAAAAAGTCCCAACCTCTCCAAGGGGAAACCTAAGGACACTACAGGTAAGTTGCCCACTGTCACCTCAACAACATTGCCCCACACTTCTAGGTTTAGATGACAATTTCCTACCTACGGGGGTATTCCCTATACTAGACCCTAAACCTATCGTTTAACACAAGTGAGAAAAGTGGCTAGAATTTAGACTATGCAAAAATTAAAGTAATCAAAAGTTACTACTTGAATGATTTACAAATGATGGATGTCATTTGAGCATTTATCATGCAATTAGAGTTTATTATGTGATCATTCATATTTTAAATGTCTATGAAACCATAAGTATCCTTGGAAAGACCCAAAAAAGGAAAAGAAGGCTTTCAGTCAAAGGAGTGCCTTATGCTACAACCCTCAAATATACATGTAGACTTGGATACCCATGATACGAGAGGGCAATCTTCCTGAATGATGTGTTTGGTGAACTGTAACTGTTCAACACTCGAATGATTGGTCTCAGGATGCTTAGGGGACTTTCGATATACGCAACGATATGTGGAAGTGAAGCCTTGGGTTTAGGTGTTGTCGAATGCAATACTACTCGAGTGGGTACCAACAGGGGTTACAATGACTTCCAACGGGGCAAGACATAATCTCAAGGCCTCCCTCTAAACTCTAAAGTGTCCCTGCATGTATTTTCTCCCAAACAATAGTTTTGAATGCTCAACGAAAACTCCTTGTCATTATTTATAGACGTCAGGTGCATGTCTCTAACCTAGATTACTAGGGGTCTTGCAAAGAATCGTGATATCCAACATGACTTAAACTCGCAACATATTGTGTTCATTTATGAGATTAAACATTCACATCATGCATCATTATTGTTAAGCATTCATCATTGTTACCATGTCATTTGATTCAAGATACCATTCATGCCAATAAAATAATAGGCCAAAAATTAAATCGAAGTGCCCCTTAAACCATAACATAAGAGTGCAGAGCCCAAGATTATCACCACATGGATTTAAATAATACCTTCAATTTACATATCCAATGATCTAGTTTCCACAGTGAACAATGATTACTCTGTTTAAAGGTTACTTGGTAGAATTTAAGTTTATGAAATAGAAACAGGTAATAGCAAATACAATGCTAATAACACTAAGAGATTAGCATATATCGGATATTTATGTCATTGTCCATAACAGAGGTTGTAACCAATAAACATGTAGCATATCACCACGAGAGATTAAGCATATGCCAATGAATCCAATCAAATACATCAACAATGCATCAATAGTGAAGGAAATATTGTCAATTTCAAGACTGATATAAAGCAATGTTAATGTCAAATACTTTAGCGTTGTGAAGCAATCAACGAGTGACTTAGTATGTTCTCCTCATCAACCTGTAAAACATCATATGTGTGCCTCTTCAAAGGAAAATCCGCATGTAGAACACAATTACACCTTCAAGCAAATGAGGTGTGGGTGGCCCCAACATTAATCCATCTTCAATCAAACATAAAGTTGAAGTATGAATGCAAAATTCACAAATGAAAGGAAGCTGGAAATTATTATTACAAATCTGAAGCTGAAAAATGTGCTTTCCCAAACAAAAATCAGCCCCAAAGATGTATTATTCAGCTGAAAAATGATGCATAAAAAATGTGATAGGTGAATGAATATATAGCTGAAAAATTTCTGCAAAATTGAATCCCAACATCTGCCCCACATACTCCAAAAATTCTGCAAGATCCATTGTTATATATGGCTAAAAAACACCACTCAAATTTTCTGTACAAGGTTCCAGCCTATGTGGCTATCCACGAATATCAAAATATGCAACATTGACTTCCTCACAAGGAGCTGAAATTGAATCTTCAACGACTCTTTTGTTTGCATATCTTTCACTAGTGTACTCAAGCAAGAAAATTAAAGCCTCATTTTTACACCTTATTTCGTCCAAAAGAATATTTGAAGGATCTTTTTCATATTATAACATCATACATTCAAGTTTCATTTTTATTTCATTACAAATCATAGCCCAAACATATGCATCATCTAAGCCTCTAATTTTATCTTCATCAACCATCCAAACGTCTTGAAATATTATGATGAAATTTGAAAATGAAGAAACTTTCCTTCGGCTAAGACTACAAAACCGTTCTCTTACTTCCTCTTGCAATGAAAGGGCAAACATTTTCAGCATCACATCTTCATGGATAATATTAAATTCTGCAATGAACCTAATGAAAAAATCAACAAATTCTGAAACAACTTCTTTGTTCCCATAGAATTTTGGAGCATGTTTATTCTATAACTTATAATTTAAATCATGTGGGTATCCATGGATGTATGAAAAATCCAAAGGGCCAAATAATTTTTCATTCAACTCCTTGCAAGATGGATTGGATTGGAGAAGGATCGCTGGTGTAAATAAAAGAAGCTCTAAGTTATTGGAGTATTTTGTGTCTTTATTTTTTCCAAGTAATAGAGTGATGTATAAGTAGTTTCTTATGAGTGGCTATTAGTTCTCTATATGCTACTATTGGAAATTTGTTTGCAGGTGTATGGATGTCAAAGGAAACTCAAGGGCCAATAAAAGGTGCTTCATCTTAATTGGAAAGGGCTAGGGTAATGGTTTTCCTCCCTCTTATCTCCCTTTTGTATCCTTTACTTTCAAGATAGAAACATCACACATCCTATATCACTTGACTAGGTGTGTATGTAGATAGTCTTTGGTAGGGGCCACCTTTATAATTTGCTTTTAGTAGTGGATCTGTTATAGCCCCTCTCCACCATATCACTTGTAGATTAAACAACCAAATTAGGTTTGTAGTTTGCATATCGATTGATTGTATGCTACCACCTAATCTTCCTTTAGAATCGCCCTCAAATATTACTTTCATGATCCCATTGCCCAAGCAATATAAGGCATTGATCTCCCTTTTATCCACCATTCCCAACCATCTAAATTCCATTTTAATTTTTCCATCTATATTTATGTTGCTAAGTTTCCTCATACTCCCACTATCCACTACACACATTAAGCTTAGTAACCCATAGGGAATCCCCCCTTGGTTAGGATTCCACTTACCCTAGCCTAAAGTGCAGAGGAGAGTTGGTGAGGTGACATTAGCCAACCTCCTAGTTCCACAAGGCTAGCACCCATCTTTGGGACTTTGAGCAAAGGTGTTGGTTTGTGTGGTAACAGGTCCCCAAGACCTGTCCAAACTCTCCATGCTTTGGACTTAGGAAGTCTGCTCCTATGATATTGTCAAGGAGTCATCATTAGAAAAAACAACCATTAACCAATTGTCCAAAGTCTAGTTCAGGTAGAGGAATCCCTCGAAGCCAACTAAGTAACCAAAAGCTTCAATGGCCAACACATAGAGGGTTGGGGCTAAGGGAAACCCCTACCGAATAACCATTAAAAGCTCAACCTCCTCAAAACAATATCAATTAATAGTAAGACAAGCCGAGGCATTTGCAAAAAGGGTTTCAACACTTAATAAATATGGACCAAATCCTTGAGCCCAAAGCATCGCCAAAATAAAGGGCCACTCTACTCTATCACAAGCCTTCTCAAAATCAATGTTTACAAACATGGTGTCAAGATCAGATGACCTAGTGCACTCCATGCACTCCCATACTACAATAACATTATAAGGATATATCTCCCCTAAATGAATCTGACATGTTCAAGGAAAATGATCTTGGGGAGAATGTGTTTGATAAGCAAACTAGGGATTTGGCTAGTATTTTTTAAGACATGTTAAGCAATGTGACGGGTCTCCAGTTGGTAGATGATCATAGGGTGCCCTACCTTGGAATGAATTTGATAAGCCTTTGAGTAATCCTCACATACAAAGATCGCTTATAAAGAGCTTCACAATAAACAAGCAACCTCGTAAAATTAGCAAGGGAACCCATCAAGACCATGGGCCTTATCTCGACCATCTCATACAATGTTGTGGAAAGCTCATCTACAGATATAGCCATGTCACATGCTATCCTTTGTGCTTTGGTAACCTTAACATGGAACCAAATCAAAGCGCTTTTGAGTAGATTCCTGCTTCTTTGCAAACAACAATTGGGTTTGGAACATAATTTGATAATGCTCTACAAATTCTCTTTCACTTTCTTCTTGGTTGAAGGTCTAGCCCAAGGAAGTTTTAGGGCCAATATATTCTCCTTGGTTTCTTGAGTGGCAAGAACCTTAAAGAAATCTTACATTAGTGGATCCCCAATGTTGAGCCAATGACATCTTGCTCATATCTGAACACCTCTAACCTAATAGAGAACATCCACCAGAAGCATATGACACAACTTGACGACACATGCTTAAAGACCCATTGCAACTCCTCCATGAGAAACTGCAACTTGATGTGCAATAAATTTTCTAAGCAATTCGCTACCATACCCATGCAAAAAGGTGACCACTCTGGAGATGGTATCTTCCTAGTGAAGTATCCATCAAGTAACCTTGTGTGATTTGGGAATAAAGTTCCACACAATACAGATAGAATCCAAGAAATGTGGGCTTTGGACGTGTGAAACATTATGGATATAGAGGGTGTGGGGACATTCCCATGCATTTAGTGCCCTAGGCTAGTATAACCAAATGGGCTGGTGGTCCAAAGTCATTGTGCTAAAAACATGAATTGGTCAGCTTCTAGAGGAATCAAAGTAAAATAGAGTTTTTCTTAGAAAAGAGGGCCCTATCAAGCCTATAGTAAATTCACTTTGGCCCTTTCCTAAAATTCGTCCAAGTGAACTAGCCTCTAGCCTCTATAGATTATTGGCATTGACACTAACTAGGGTTATACATTGCATGGTAGGCCTTCAGAGCTAATTGGGCTTCTTTATCCCCAGTTGGTAGGGGCACCAATGATGCCCCTTATTTATCCTCCTTATGCTCAACCATGATGAAATCCCCACAAACAAGTTAAGGGGTGTCAAGAAGTTCATCGACAAACCAATGCCAGAATGTTGCATCCTCACTTGTGTCATTAGAAGCATAAATGTTAGTTAGGGATAGTCGTTGGCCATCCAAATTGAACAAAATCCAAACAAGTCTATGTGATGGGTGAAACCCCTAATCTACAACACTAGCAAATTGTGGAGAGACAGGAATATAGAGAGGTATTTGTGTCATACAAACAATTCCAAAACAACATATTTTACGCATATCCAACTTAGTAATGGGCATTTTTTAGGAAGGCATGTGATAGGGGTCTTGTAGAGTTCTACCAATGAGAATGTTTTTTTGCAATGAGTTATGGGGAAGGCCAAGCAACAAGCATATTCACACCAAAAGCAATCAACCATTATGTAAGTAGGAGGTGCCACTCCCTTCTGGATTTCCCCGTTAGAATGATCAAAACAAAAGTACTTAGCCATTGGGAGTAGTGCCAACAATGTGACTCCTACACCTCTCAAATCAAGTTCTAGATGACCAACTCAATAGACACCCTCCCAACAAAGTAACCTAGGACGGAGCCCACCCTAAACAAATTACATAAATTATCATGCCCTAGTTTATTTACAATAGCATTGGATTCTAGTAGAAAAATAGATCAAGGGCACAAGATTCAACCGATAATTAACATAGTTTCAGCTACTCCCCTCATGGGAATATAACTTCCAATATATTAACCAATGATACATAACTTTGTCATTGACTACACATCTGTGTCCTTGTTTTCAAGCATTTCATTGGTCCCTTCAATGCTTTAATTCCAAACATCACCTTATATCACACTTAACTAATGAAATAGATTAAGATGTTTAGAGAATATTTTGTTACATAAAGCATGGGAAGGCATGTTCACATTACAGTAAGGCATTGTAAGGACTTTTGGGGTTGTATTCTTTGCTTTGTTAACTAAATGCTTCTAAACAGATGGAGAGTTGACTTAGAATGGGGCATTACACAGCCTCATTGGGATGCAACACCCCTACTACTATTGCTCTAGCTCACTTTCTTCCACTTTGTGTACTCACTATTCTATCAACTAGACATCCAACCAGGTAGAACCATCTTGATGAAGTTCACAGATCGGTCTTCTGTACTATAAATATGGATCAATTTAAACAAATCTCACACCCATATTAGCCAGATGGGTTAGCTCAAGTGGATGAGTATTGTTGTTTGCTCGATTGTGGTTCTGGGGTCGAATCCCTGGCCAGGAGCCTGTTTAGGGCCTCACTTGAAGTCCCCACCGGGTTAGGCCCATAATCAGGCTGAATGGTTTACCCCGTTTACCATCCACGAAATGTGGGGAAGTACTTGGGGGTTTCCCGTGCGGTATTCCCAGGAAAAAAATCTCACACCCATATTCCAAAAATCATTAGAGAAAAGTAATTACACCATTAAACTATTGGAACAAGATAAGCTAAAAACTCAATGCCCCTGATTCCTTCCGACCAGGCATAGTGTGAGAGGAGGTTTAGAGATGGCCAGAGTGTAGAAGGGCAATCTCTGATCCCATCCCGATCTAGGCAGGAAGGGTACGATCTCTTTTCCCCACCAAGCACGGGGAAGGGGAGAGCTCGTATATACTGCTCCAACCAGGCCAAGTGACTCTTGGTATCTAAGCTATATTTTCCTTCAAATGTGATTTTCTTTAATGTATTTAAGCAGGCCATGTCAACTAAATATATTTTTAAAAGTCTCTTATCTTTGCCTGCAACATAGTTCATTATACACTAACCTATAAACCAACCGAGCAGAAGAAAGCATACTGTTATGTATCAACTATTAGTGAATAAAGAATCTCCAACTCTTGCCTTTGGCTTCAAAGACCCTAGTCCATTATGTTCACATGGAATCCAATATATTTAAAGGAAAACTGGACACCAATATCTCTAGGATTAGAAGAGATGTTAATCCCCTAGAATTAGGAATAGATTTTATGTCCATACCTGCTGCTATTTTCTTGGAGAGGCTTGCTATAATGAGATTTAGCATGTAATATTTAGTTCAACTTCCAAGTCATCCGTTGCTCAAGCTAAGCACCTGCCAATGTTAAGCACTGAGTAATACCCATATAAAAATCATTCAAAACAAGGACAATGCAATTCTTATTGAAACTGGAGCAACAGCTAAGATCAAACGTCTCATACCATGCAATAACCTCTTGCCCAATACCATATTCTAAAGTCCCCCATCAATGACACTCGAAGAATTCCTCATGACATCATGTTTTGTGATCCCTGGAGCTTAATTTCAGATTCCGAGCCCATTCATGGAACTTCAAACTAATAAAAAACAACACTGCATTTCGTGATCCTGGGAGCTTGACTTCTTGCTTTATCCTCAATGGGGCCTTCTGATATGATTATTGTGATGCATTTCCGTTTCAACGACTTAGAAATATTTCTCTTTCTTTTAGTAACAGGCCATAATTCTTTCAGTAACTAATATGCATTCATTTTCACAAGGTGAAATGACTCGTATTACATGTTCCATGCAATTCAATAGACCACATATCAGCGGGTGTTATTTTTAGATGTTTTAAGATGGCTTTAGAACCACTGCAAATTGTGTTGAGATAACATTAATGAATATATTAGAGTGTATGAAATAATGGATCTGTGTTACCTGATCCAATTGTAGAATGCAGCATCAATCACAATCTTCCATGCCTTGTTCAATTCTCATTAATCATATGAAGAACTGCGAATTGGCAGAACAAAAGAATATCCAGAGATACAAGCTTATATGAAAATAAATTTAACCAAAGCCAAATCCAACATGGCTTAATCCAGCTGCTTATTCCAGCAAAGAACAATTTCAGATGCACAGGACTATGCATAATGCACAATTTGGGGTACGAATGCCAGAAGTTAACATTAGTGTGGGTATCCATGACAAGGAGATCTCCTTTAGTCAAAAGCAATATCAGAGTTAATTTGACCAAATATATCAGGACAAGAATCCCATTTACTCTGTTCCCTGGTTTCCCAATATCCACCAATGTACTGGTATGTATCGTTCCCTTTCTCTTTGTGAAACCACTGGGGCTGCCATCCTGTTTCTTGGAGCTTTCTAGCCTTCAAAGTTCAAATACACAAAGTTTATCAGTACAAACTTACGTCAAGATTTGGCTGGCTTAGAATAAATTACCATTTGTGGTTATAATTAATGTTCATCAAAAGTAATGAAGTAAAACTAATTGTTGCACACTACTAGGGAAAGACACCTAAACGTAATAGTTTGTCAATAGCCAATCCCCCCCACACCACCTGGATGAAGTAATTATCAAGAAGATTTACCTGACGTTGCCTCTGCTCCAACCTCAACTTCTCTACATTGGCCAAATCATATTCTCCATTTTCCAGATGTCGTTGATCTGGTCTCAGCCTCGAATCTGTTGGCGGCAGTTTTTCCTAAATATACAATTAAACATTCAAATTATAAATTAGAGAGAAAAAATGAATTGCCTCCAAACAAAACATATTTGGATGTCATCTTTTTGAGTCTACCTTCAACCCTGGTGTTAGCTCATTGAGAGTTATAGCAAAGCGTGTTAAGTTGTATCTAGTGGGATTCTTTGGGGGTTTGTTTCTTTCCCACAGTAAGACAGCCTCAGATGATGGATCATCACCCTTGGACTTTGAGGCAGCATCATCATTTATGTAATACAAGCTTTCATCCCACTTTCCAAACAATGTTGATACTGTATTCCCAGTCCTATTCTGAACCAACCCTTGAACCTGAAAAACATACCGAGAAATATTCATATCGAAAGGCATTCCAAATGTACGCTATTGAAAGACTTTGAAATATGCCAATTGAACTTAATCAGGTATATGACGAACTATTTACTACTGGCATCTGGACATGATAAGTACTTACCTGATGAGGGTTACGATCAATTATAGATTGCTCCTTGAATTTCAGCTTACAAGAGTATTCATGGTTTCCCTGGATACGCATTGTCCCATAGTGATCACAGTACAGTTTCCCCAATATTAGATTGTATATAGACGTTGTAACCTGCAAGCAACTAAAACTCGTGATATTAGTCAATCAATCCAAGGGAGGAAAACATGAGCAAAGTTCAAACTCTGTGATATCCAAACTCTCTTATGAGAACTCTTAAGTACCTTACTCCAATGAAACACCTCACCATCATCAAATTCCAGCGTGAGAACTCCAATAGGATCTAGCTGAATTGAACGACCCCAAAATTTGCTCTTTAAATTACTATCTCCCCAAAATTTCCAACCTCTACCTTCACAGTGGCATGCAACAATCATGGGATGATGACTGACCTGTATTTATATAAATACGTATCTTTAAAACACATGAACTTGCACTATGTAGCATATCCTATTATTGGTTTTCAAGTACATAAAAGAGTAGGATGGATGCAATAAATAGACTGGAGCTATCTTACAATACAAAACATGGCATAGTAAGTGAACTGATTTATGCATAGCAAATTCAGATCTTCCTCCTATGTAAATCAAAAGCGGATTATTATATTGAGGGAAATAAGTTGTAAAACAAAGACTTCACCATTCACGTCAAACAGATGGTTGCTGTTGGATTTCTAGAAAAAAGACTATCAAGGATGCATTCTGGAAGTGCAGAGTTGCCAGATAATTATGGGGACGGTTTGCCTCTTAGTATGCTATTCCTTTTGTCAGCTCTCTTCATTGAAAATGGGTCATTTTGGGAGATATTCAGAAAAATATGGAACACCGTAAGGTTGCTAAGATTTTTTTTTTTATTGAAAACGAGACATCCCCCTTCATTTGGGAGAGACTACAGTGTTTAGAACCAGGATTGGCAGTTCAGGTTTTGGCCAGAATCAGCATTTTCCATGAGGATGTAGACGCTTTTGAGATTGGGGTTAAGGTGGATATGCTAGCACTCCTTGCCTATGTTGGGAGGCAAAGTCTATATAACTACAAGCTGGCCCATTAATTTGTATGCTTTGATGTACTCTCATATACATTTTCAAAAAAAATAATACTAATCAATTTACCCTTACGTTGGCCCATATATAGTATATACAATAACATAAAGTCAGACTACTTAGACTGGGCAACAGCTCAGTACACCACGATGGAGAGTCAGCTTCGCACCTTGACAAAACTTAGGAATAACTCTGTATATAAAAAATACATTAATGAAAATGGAACAATCACTCAACAAAAATTCATACAATGATATAACTATACTAGACATTAAATTCAATTAATCAATTGTGTTAAGATGTGCCCATGGGTTTGTGGTTCAATGGCAAGGGCAGTGACATTCCAAGCTGCCCACCAGAGTTACAATCCCCTCAAGGCATGCTTAGCATTTCCCTTTGCGGGCTTGTTTGAGAAAGCAGGTCTATTTGTGATTTTCCATTCATGGACTGGTCCACCCCACATAAGTGGGGCTGCAGGTAAATCTTCCAATATAGCTTGTATGAAGCATCACTTACCTGCGATAAAATCCAAGGCAAAGAAAGCATCATCTCTTCTAAAAAGAGTAAACTAAAGTTTCTATATGCTTTTCCATACAAGTAAATACTGGAATAATATTAGTAGCAATTATTTACCATATATTTGCACCAGTAACTATTAAAAGTTAAAACTAACTTAATTTTGTATCCAATGCTCGGTCTCATCAAAATGAACCATAACATTATTTATTTTACACTATTGCAGAATTCCAAAAACATGAAGGGTTTTTGAATCATGAATGGCTCAGAAATCTTAAGAAAAACCACTCTGATCCAAGCTAAATTGCGTCAACCAAGAACATGAGCATGCAATCAAGTTTTTCCCTAACAATTGTCATAAATATTTTGATATGCTCCAAAAATTAAGTTCCCTTATAGAAGAATTCCAATACTATGTGTTCTCGTTGGTGTGTGGTGGATCTGCAAGTACATGCCATTAATATAGCCAAACTAACCTTTTCAGAAATGAAACGGATGCCTTTATCTGGGTAATCAGCCTCGTATGTCTCCCCCAGGAGAGGATTGAAAGGCTTACAATTTCGACCATCTGTGGATGCATAGCCAGACACTGCGAAGGCTGCTACATTTAGTATCCTCATAAGGTTATTACCCTGGAGCACATCAATGAGAAATGCCTCAAGTCAGAAAAGGCTAATTTCTCAAGTTACTGGTTTTGGATTTCCTAAGAATTTCCTTTCCATTCATCGTAAATCTAATAAATAAAACTAAATCTAGCAAGCAAAATAGCAGTCAATACCCCATTAATTTGGGAGTCTGGACTGGTCAATTAGAAAAGCAATAAGATTTAAGCAAGTTGCTTTGAAGAATATGTTCTTATTATAGCAGAAAGAAAGTAGAAAACGATGATAGCACAAAATTATATGAAGCCAACCAGATCTCTCCTGTTTATGGGAAAAACCCAGAAACATACCTGAAGAAAGAAGATGATAAATGCTTTCCTACAACTATCTCTGGCAGATCTATGCTGGAAAGGCAATAAAGTGTTAATCAATTACATTCAGTTTCAGATGTCAGACATTTTGACCTGCCTAATAGTTATTACAGCCATAGTAGTGATCGATGTTCCTCAACAGAAAGGGCATAATCCAAGAATAAATCATTGCTGAAAGAAAAAAAAAAGTTATGTTCATGTCCACGAATAACCAAAGTAGGTCAACGTGACTCAAAAGTACATCCAGTAAGATAGTGAAGAACTAGGGTAGTGACTCAAAATTACATCCAGTAGAATAGAGAAGAACTAGGGTAGGAAAATAACCCTGGGACAGAAAAAGCAATCCCTTCATTGTAAATACAGAAATTTTCCACAAGGTTGAAAAAGCCAAGTCAGAGAGCAAAACCATAGCTGAAGAGATTTATTTAGACATATTAAAACAAAGACTCAAGACTGAACATGGAATCATTCCACTAGATTGGCAAAGAGGAAATCAATATCTGCAAGTACAATTTGTATAATATCTATGATTTTCCTAGTTTATATGCCAGCATTGAGCAAGCTTCTGGCTGTGTTGGGATCAGATCTTGACTATCATACAAACCGCAAAAGACACTACATTTCAAAGAAATGCCAAGATAAAAAATACCAGCCCAAGACACAAACATTAAAACCTAATATAATCTACTCCTCAAATCATATCAACTGAAGGTAAGACCTAGATCAAACAAACACAAATCATTGAGAAAGGAGAAAATCAGAATGCTCTTAGCCATAGCAACAAAACTTAAATGGCGAAAAATATATTTAACATCCATGCAAGACCAATGACAGATTATGAAACAAGAAAAAAATAACTGAACAGTTCTTCACTGTCACCTATGAACTATAAAAGGAGGCGACTTTATAGAGATGACAATACCAGTCAAGTCTATTAGCAAAAAGAAGCATGGCAAAGGTGACTAACCGAAAAGGCATTATCAACTAATAATACGACAGAAGTAACATTTATTTTTTACAGCTAAAGGATATGGCAGAAAGCTCGGGACAGATAAAGGCCAGTAAAGAAAGCTAATTTCATTGTTCGGTCATAGGAAGACATACTTGCTTGTAAGGGTGCATATTACAATTTCAGAAAACAAAAGCACATGATGATCAACGAAATATTTTAAAATTGACCTGTTACACATTGTAGTTTGCTTGAATTCAAGGTACTTAATAATGCAACTGGAAATTTTGAAAAGGCTAAGTTAATAACTTACACATTGTAGCTTGCCTGAATAAAGGTACTTCAAAATGCAACTGTTTATGAAAAGACCTAAGGTAACAACTTAGAATGTATAAGAAATGTCTTTTCATTTTTTAACATGCTACTGATGCTCGAGAGACAAGAGTTCATGATGCATGTTACCATCCAAAATTGACCACTGACAAAGCCCCCTGAAATTTCTTATGTCAAGACTCGAACTACCTCAAAAAAAGAAACCTCCCTACATGGACAACTATTTTCACTTTTTTATACATCAAATAAAAACAATCTGACTTTCAAGTATAAAGATGAGAGAGACTTTCATGTATAAAGATGAGAGAGGTTACCCTTTTGCCCCATTCATATGCCCGATCAAGTAGGTAAGAATACTCCAAATCTTCAAAGCACTTCTGTAAGGAAGAAAGAGGCTCATTGAAGTACACAGGAAGGCACACTTTTGTGAGATCCTTGCCAATATTGTCTTTAATCATGGACCAAAGGCTCACTCCTTTCTCCTTTTCCTTTGGTTCTGGTAGGTTCTTTCGCCTTTGCACATAAGGGTGGTCAAATCCAACCATTTGCATATCTACATCAACACCAAACCTAGAATTTGAGAGGGCCAAACCTTCATCTGAATCAACTGATGATCGCCTGTGTCCAGAATCCGTTCTCCTTAATGAATTAGATGATAGAAACTCCCTTGTGTCAAAATAAGTACTTTCATCCTCATCTGATTCTTCCTCTGGTCCATCTTGCCTCTCATTGTCATCATCTGAATCAGTAACACTCCCTTCTGAAAAAGCATTAAAAGAAAATTAATATAGAATATTTTGAAGGTAAACTGTAAAACCAACCACAACTGAGGAACCTAAAGTGCCCAGTCTGAAAAGGCTTATCTCAATCGCTTATCCGCACTATTTTTTTGGAAACTGCAACAGATCCATAATTTATCTTCAATTACAATTGTTATATAATTACCAGGATCAAAGAGCTAAGACTCAACAGGAAACGTATTTTTCAAAGGATGGTTCTGGTGTGAAAGACAACACAATTTAACAGTTTTTTAATGATGGGAATACATTTAGCTTCAACACAGTGTTGAGGTGTCAACCACTTGAGTCATCTGCTGACAAGTTGAACAGGCCAACTTGAGTACCTTGTCGACAGTCCACATAGAAGGGGAATAGGATGAAACCAACATCGTTGATAGTCTGATTTGGCTGACCTTAGGACTTGGTCGACCAACAGGCTAACAAGCCCAGATTCTCTAGAAAACTATGCAGCCAGCCTGATCAGGTAAAAGATCCCACATTTTACAGGCTGCTACCCACTGTAGCCAGAGTAAAAGGGATAAGGTGGTCGCAACCATCAGGTATAAATAAATGTAATGTATTTCCACAGTTCATGCAACCTTTTTGTAACAATGCCTTATATTATTCTTTGAGCAATTACTTTTAATAGAAAAATGAAGGACATGTTTTTGTCTTGATCCTATCCATGCATATTGTGGATGTGATAAATACTTGCCTGCATTATATTTCTGTTGAACTTCTCTGGTTATTTCCACATTAGATCTGTAAGTCTATCCGCATGTCAGTCAACTAATTTGTCTATCATAATTTTAACAATAAGTATCAGGCTTGTCAAGTAGACAGGTGATATCTGAACATTGTTGAAAGTTAACAATTGGTATCAGAGCCAAAAGGCTGGGAATATCAAGTTTTAACAATTGGTATCAGAGACTATCATTTAGCTCAAAGGAGGCAGTATTGGATCTGACATTTGAAGTACAAGATCAGGAGATAAAAGTGCTGAATTTTGGGCACTCTGAGGTGGTCATGATTCAGTGGAAGCAATTCACTAATCAACTACAGTATCACATCCACATCAGATGCAAAGATGATAGAAACATCTAATGGCAAAGGGTATAACCCTATGTTGCACAGGTTTCCAGAACACTGAAACGTCAGACGCACAGCTACGGGTGTCTGGTATGGCATGAAGCTTTGCCCAAATTTGCAGGGAATGGCAGGTTATATATTAAAAAGTATCAAAACCCAAAAAAAGAAAAAAATTAGGGAACGTTTCAAAAATTGAAATTGTACAACCTGGAATTTGTAAGGAATAAAAAGGAATAAGGTAATAATACACCAATTTCTTATCCATTGTGAATAGTGTCATATGTTCACTACTTATTGCGCCAATCCAAATTCAACAAGTATGCAAACTTACAAAGTATTGTGTCATTATTTTGGATGTTCTGCATGATTATAAAGTAATTGTTCTGGGTTGAGATAAAACAGATAAAACAGAAATTAGTATCATTATAAACGAACAGATCGGAATGCATGTTCATGTGCATAGCACTAGTTATCATTGATTGCCAATCTATGAAAGGGTAAATTCAAATCCCAGGCAGGACATCTGAAAATTCTATGTTAATGTTTATGCCATTATTATAGTTCTTTGCATTTCAATAGATAAGAGCATCATAAGAACAAGATCACTGAGAAATACACATTCACAAGAGACACAACATTTATCCTGGGAAACCCTCTAGGGGAAGAAAACCCAG
>SNQJ01S0076210.1:20175-36819 GCA_010110895.2 Picea sitchensis | reverse complement strand
AATTTATAATATGGATTTAAACCAAATAAAAAGGATATTTTAAAACCACCTTGGATTTCAACCAAATACGGAGGTAATTTATAAAATCATTAATAAAATTTATACATCGTTGCATGTAGACTGACCACAAAGAAAGAGTGATGGGGGACGAAGCTCCATTAGGATGGGTAAGGGAGAGGTGTGTTATTGGGTAAATCAATAGATGCGGACATGAAATAATCCCCCTAGATCCACCTGGATCTAGAACAAAATGAGACGAAATAAGATGCTTTCCCTAAGTTTTGATCATTGAGTTTACTATCCAAAGAGGAATAGATAACATACCTTATGAATCGCTTCCTTATATCTTTGTTGTCCCTGCTTCACTCCAGTTCTCTTGTAGAATCAAATCTGCGATAACACAAACCAACCGACATGAAAGCAATAATAATAAAACTCAATGACAACCTAAACATGTGATCAAGGAATCATGTAATAAAATACTAATCATTTCATGGGAAAGATATGTGTCACTATATTATATTAATGAAAAGTGGAAGATACAACCGATTTGCCTTGATGTCACAAGTTCCCTTTTAGTGGTCCTTTGTCCCAACACACACATACACTTGCTCTAAGATTCACATGAAGATAATCCACAAAATCTTGATGGACAAATGGAGGCCTCAACCATTACTAAGAATAGGATTCTTCACACAATATTCATTCTATTCTCTCGTCAATTCTCTGCTTGATCTTGCTCAACTGTGCTTAACCTTTTCCATGAGAAGCTCATGATTATATAGGAGAAGCCATGTTGGGAGCCTGAACACATGTTTGTGATGTCATCATTAGAATGACCGAAATAATGTGTAACAGAATGCCCCCCAAAGTATGAGGTTGGAACTCATGACAACCGAAATACTTTGTAAAAATGCATGTGTGTGTCAGGAAGGAGGAGCACACCAATTAGGAACCTGCAAACAATAAAGCCTCCACACAATATTATACTATGTTTGAAGTAGGCATTCCCATGTTAGCCTATAAATGATTGAAATCATAAGTATAAGTCATGGCCACCAATTATACACCGTGGATCCATGTCAACAAGATTCTACATAGCCACCAAGAATACACTATGGATCTATGTATTTGAAAACTCAGACACAAGACATAGCCATGAGACATACAAAGTGGATATATGTGTCAATTCAAATCACAAATAATCCATCGCAACATGGACCATAAATGATGAGGTCTAGGGTCTTCAATCCCATCATCCGTTAGTACAAATCTAGCCATGTGATTACAGTCATTGAAGTCGAACATGGTTAGAAACCACTTGATTATCGGTCGTTAATGGAAACTGTTAACAAGTGTGAGGGAAATCAGGATTGATGTAAATGACCTGGAAGGTACGATAGTACAATATAATGAGCGTGAATAAATGAGTTGAGGTAGAACACTTGATGGAATCTTTCGATCAGGGATCAATGATGTAAATCCACTGTCAAAAGCGAAGAAACCATCCATTGAGGCATGTAGGTTCTAAGGCACTCAGTAGTTTCTAAGTCTCATTCTTGGATAATGAGATGAAGTCAACAAGAAAATATTCATCACAGGAGGGCCTTGATGTATCCCCGATCAAATGACATGAAACAAGTAACAAATTTAGGGTAGCGAAAAGTACAAATATGATTCGGAATGGACATAAGGAAGGCCGACATGATAAGAATGAACAATTGCATATGGCTGACTCAATAGAGAGCTTGGTTGAACTTATCTTGAACATATGGATAGCACGATACTGGGCTTGGCAGCATAGACTCAAGGACGACCTGAGATGTGAACTTCAGAAGGTCAGACGAGAGACAAATGGATTTCCCAACCCGAATTAAAATAATAAAGGGGGTGCCATGTTCAAGAGAGATGCTTACTGCCATTAACACAAATATAGAGACACATCCCTTTCCCAAATTTTCTCCCACCATTTATGTCGAGTACCTCTTTATTTTTATGCAAGCTTGAGGAGGATAACATATTCTTGTTGATGTAAGCTCATCCTTCAGACGAGTCACTTGGAGTATTTTTAACGAACCCTAAGAAGGAGTGGTTCGGTCCCGTATGGGTATGTCAGTGTTTTCTTAATGAGTCCAAAGATAGAAAACTCGAATGTCTTTCATGTTTATAGAGTCTAGAAAAAGTGATCGAAAAAGTGATAAATTATCGCCCGTCGAATGTTTTATTCAAATACTTTTACGAGCTTGAACAGAACAAGGTTGCTCAACAATCTTTTTGTTTTTAAAGAGTGTGAAAAGAGATTAAAGATTACTCCGTAAGTTTTGTTATTTTCATGTTACCATGACGAGTACGAAAATATGAAAAAATTATACTCAGTTACGTTCTCATCATTTTTCGAGCACGAAAACGAACAAAGACTAAGCTCGAGGTTTTTCTAAAAAACCCTAAAAAGTAATCATACATGCGACGAAAAAGACAAAAAATCGCAAAAAAGTGTCTGTACTCTATTGTTCGGAACCCTAACCTGCTCATCTATGAGAAACAACACTCAGGAGACCATTAGGTTGTTGAGAAAATATATTTAAATAATATGACATATATTTAGAAAAAGTAAAAAATGAGATAAATACAGGTAGGAACGCATTTTCACTATTTCATTTGTATTTGATCAAAAACTTTGTCCAAAAGCCCTTTTTCACCTCGTATTTAGGCATTCGATTCCGGAAGCCTCGAGTGGTTATTCGATGAATGGCTTGCATGAAAACAGTAAGTTCCTCATCCTCGCACTTTTTAACAATTTAAAATTCATTTTAATCAGTCAAAAAATAGATTTTTGGGTGAATTTTTGGACCATGGGTGCACGTTGAGGCTGCCCCAGGTGCCCTATAGCGGGACCTGCAGAAATCAAGGACTTTTGCAGGCACCTAATTTTTCACCTGCGGAGACTCTGCTCTATAACTAAGGCCCGATCACGGTGGAAAAATACCCAAAAGAAAAATATGCGGTGGACCAAAAATAATTTCAAATTATGATAACTGAAAGTGCTAACTCCTTTCTTTCCATTCCCATGCAAACATATTGATTGAAAAAATGTTAGAATGGAGAGAAATGTAACATGAAGATGATGATGCAATGGATTTGAATGATCTGAGCACCATAAATGTCCTGAGACAGTGTGGTCTATTAAAATTCTTCAAGATCCAGGGCATCAGAGCCTAGCTGAGACTATTGGAATATTTGGTCTGAATGTGGGATGTGGACCAACAAGTATTCCATGTGGGTCATCATGTTCTCTCTTTGTATATCAAAGACATTTACTTCTTAACAAGGCTGTCCCATCGTAGGGTGCAAGTGACCTTAACAGGAGGTCGAGGTGGGGGCTTACCGATGAGTGAATACATCGGAATCTATTGTGAACCTGGGGCTGAACAATGCAAGGTTAAGGTGGATATCATAGGGGTTAATGATATGACCTTGAGAACCATCCTATTCACCATTTCAAGGATGGTAGGGAGTACTTCTCCACACATGTCTTTGCAGAGATATTTCCAGTATGCGATAGAAAGCACAGAACCACATGTGTTCAACTAGTGTGATGGAATTCTTTGTAGTATGAAGAACCAATTGACCAAGAGAAAGAAGGAGGATCTAAAACAGTTTGGGTACGGATCCATTTTGGTATATTTCTTCCTGGAAATATTCCCTCACTTTCTCTTACAGATAGATTGGAATATACCAGCGCCATGAGATCCACAGATGAAGCGGTGGTGTGATCTCATGTCCCGACATGTGGCAGGCCCCATTATTAGATATAATGACACATTTTTTGATTGGCTGGAGCCCTAGATATTGATGGTCGATGAATATGCATATGTCGAGCTGGATTTCCACAATAATCCTCACTTAGTATTACCTGAGGGTTCTCAGTGGGGGGAACTAGGTAAGAAAGATATTTTGCTCTTATATTGTTTTTGTAAATGTTTTCAAAATATCAAATGTTTTTTATATGTTTTTCAATTCGATAACTAACCAAAAACATACTGAATGTGAGGATGTAGGGCCATTCAGTCCCCTGGGCACTTCCCCTTTCCAGAGGTGGGGGGAAGCAGTGGTAGTGGCAGGATGGGATGCAGATGACTATGAGGTGATTGAACAAAATCTGGAGGGTTTAACTACAGGGATCCCAAAAATTTCCATTGGTGAGGTCCCGCGGCGTTTCCAGCGCCATACTATAGGCGTTACTGGTCCATTGAGACAATTGCTTTGTAGGGTAGCACACACAGTAGTGTGTTACCGAGAGAAACATCCATGATACTATTTTTGTAGAAGCTATGAGCTTCATTTTTGATAATTTGGTCTTCGGATGGAAAACAATCGTTTTGTAAAAACTTTTGATCCTTATATATATATATATATATATATATATATATATATATATACATACATACATACATGAGGATTCTACCATTTCATTTTTCTTTATATGATACATGTGATGTGTGATTTGGTTTTATAAATGTCTCAGATGTCTGTCTAGCACATGATTAGCTAATGCATCAGTCAATGTATTTAGACATCTAGGAATGTGTTGATACTTGATATAATCAAAATAACATTCCAAGAGGCGAATTAGTAAATATACCCATAACAAAGTAGGACTTCGAATAGCATAGACATTACTTAACTGTAGCACCACTAGCTATGAATCAAGCCGTATAACCAGACGATGAATCCCAAGTAAGATAGCATCAGTCAAAAATTCAATAACGACACTATACTCTTCTATATTATTTGTTGCACGACCAAGGCAAACACCATGTAGACTGATAAGTTCGTTTGTGGGTGAATAAATGGCCCATGCAGTAGAAGCTAGGTTATGAGTACTACAACTAGTGCCATCAGTGAAGCCGAGGTAGGGTAACAAATACTATGAAATCTGAAAACCAAGCACAACACAATATAAGCGGTCGAGGGTAGAAACCAAATAATGAAGAAAAAATGCACAAACGTAGCACACAACAGTATGATACAGTAAAATACAAGTACTCATGCCAATATAGTCTAAGAATAGTACTTCTTCAATTAAAGCCCATTTTTGGGTTCACTCAAAGGAATTCCATCATAATCTACTAACTCATAAGCTCCCTTCTCCAACACTCGTTTGACGATATAAGGGCCTTGCCACATAGCCTCAAATTTCTCGACTCCTAGAAAATCATGATCTTATTCATAGAGGAGAACTAGATCACCCTCAAAGAAAACACATGGCTTGACATGTTTTTCCTATTGGGATTTGACGCATTTCTTCTGGGTTTCAATAACTAGGGTGGAATCACGACAAGCTTCATCCAATTGCATCAGATACAACAAACGTTCTGCTTCAGTAGAGGTGTTTGGGAGAGGTTCAACGACTAGTTTTAACAATGAAATTTCACATTCAATCGATAGGATAGATTCTATACCACACACTAATTGTAAAGGTGTAAACCCCGTGGAAGACTTCACAAACATCCTTTAGGCCCATAATGCTAAGAACAACATCGTGTGCCACCTTGTTTTGTGAATTCCTATAATCTGTCGAAGCATGGTGATAAGAACCTTGTTGATCGCTTCGACTTGGCCATTGGCCTGCAGATAGTAGGGGGTTGAGTTTTCATGTCAAAGACCCAAATTTTCTGTAAGCTCGGACATCATGAAGTTTCAAAAGTGGCTACCGTGATCAGTGACAATAGACTGTGGGATTACAAATCATGTGATGATGTGATTGAAAATGAAAAGTGTTGCAGTTTTTCCAGTGTTGTCGAATGTAGGCATCGCCTTGACCCATTTCATGAAATAATCCACGGCTACAATAATGTATCCATGCCCCCCGAACGAGTCAGGGTTACAGGTCATGAAATCGATACTCCATTTAGCGAAAGAACTACAGGGTGTAAGGGAGTGGGATGTGATCTTATCTTATTGTTGTATGTTTGGAAAGCATGGCAGTTTTGAACAATAGTAATACAATCTTTAAATAAAGAAGGCCAAAAATACTCGATGCATAATATCTTCTGGGCAATAGCATACCCTAACATGTGACCACCACATGCTCCTGAGTGGCAGTGATTTAAATCTTTCTCGGCTTCATCATAGGTGAGACAGTGTCAAAAAACAGATTCAACCCCATGACAATAAAGAGTGTCATCGAGGATGGTGTACTAATGGGATTGATAGCAAATTTGACGATGGTCAGTGATAAACAAATTGGGCCGAAAATTATGATTTTGGAGATAGACAATGATATCCCCATACCAAAGGTCGTCAGAACTGATCAGAAAAATAGACTCATCAGGTAAAGAGTCCTCTGCTACGTTTTATGTCTTACTGCAGGGAAGGCCACATATCAGTTTAGCAAACACCAAGGATTTCTTAGACTTAGAACATTCGAATTCTAAGTCAAACTCCTGGAGAATGACTATCCATTTGGAGTATTTACCCCAGAGCAATTGGTAGGTAAGAATGTGTTGCATGGGGTTTCAATCATAAATTATGGTGGTCTTGTGTAGTAAGATATAGTGATAGAATCGGTGGACAGCTTGGAATGTTGCCAAGCCCAGTTTTTCAACATGTAAATACTTGTCTTCAGTAGTCGTGAGACTCCGAATCAATAATAAATTACATGTTCATTGTGTAAATAGTCTTCTTGGACCAGAACCATGGCGATGGTCGAATCCGAAGCAACGAGATAAAGGAAATAATCTCGACTATAATCGGGTGGGAAAATTAGTGGGGTATGGGTTAAATTCTATTTCAAAGCATCGAAGGCTTTGTTACCAGTGGTGTCCCATACAAACTCGGAGCCTTTCTTTAATAGTCACGTAAATACGAGGGTTAACTCAGCATAGTTTGGGATAAAACGACATAGAAAGTTTGCCTTCCCTTGCAAACTTTGTAGCTGGCGAAGTGAGGAAGGAGGAGGGATATTGAGGATTGCCTCGAGCTTCAAAGGATCTACCCTGATCTCCTGACATGACACAATAAATCCCAGGAGTCGTCCAGACTCCACACAAAAGACAGATTTGTGTAAGTTTAAGTGTATACGATAGAACCTACAGCAAAGAAAAATGGCTTGGAGGTGTGCCGAATGATCACTACGATGCATGGAATGTGCTAGTAGTTCATCTAAATATGGTTGTACAATGTTCTTAATATCATGGAAAGAATAATACATATCACATTGAAACATTTCACCGACGTTCTTTAAACCGAAGGGCACTTTCTGGTAGGCAAAAGTGCCCCAAGGACAAATAAAAGCAGTTTTGTGTTGATCTACAGGTAAGATGTTGATTTGATTATATCCAGAGAAACCATCTATCAAAGAGAAGATTTCACTTCTAGCGCAATCGTTGATGATTTGGTCAATGAAGGGGGTAGGAAATTTGTCCTTAGGACAAGATTTTTTGATATCCCGTTAATCAACACAGACACGGATGGTACCTTGTTTCTTGTTAACTGCAACTAGATTGGGTACCTAATCAGTCAAATCCACAGGATAAATAAAGATGGATTTAAGAGGTTTTTCGACATCAAGCTTAATAGCAGCCACTTTACGGGGGTGGACTGGAAAAAGTCTCTACTGGATGGGTTTGGTGCCCAAGTATGTCTTAATTTCGTGTACAACAATATCGGGGTCAATGTCGGGAATCTCTTCGTAGCTCCATGCGAAGATGTCAGGAAATTCTTGGAAAAGTGACTTATATGTGACAACCTCCTCGGTGGAACAGGAAGCTTCGATATGGACATTTTCAACAATGCCATGTTTGATAGAGATGTCGAGGGGGATGGTGGGTGAAATGTTACTTAAGTTCCCTTCATATAACACATCATTTGTGGAGTCAGGAACCAAAGAAATAACGACAACAGTCGACGGGGTCGAGATCCGTTGGTAACTCTCGAGTGTGTGTTGTTCTAGAAAGAGAATGGAATGATGATGTCCATTGTCCCAAGGGGTATCTTCCATCGACATAACTGACATAATCATCTCGTCCATGGGAAAAATAATGTGGAACGGATCAGGAGATGAATCACTGAGAGAGGGATTAGAAGGGTCAGCGCATTGAATGGCGTGGTAGGTGGATTCAACTAAACTTAAAGGCATCTGGTCATCTTAGTGAAGATAATCACTGAGAGCAGGTACTACCCATGGGTCATAAGACATGGGAGTTTCACGGATGGAGGTGGATATCATGTTAATTGAGGCAACCAAAGGAGGTGGAACGTCGGGTGGTGGGATTGGAAACATACCCATCAGAGTGGAATCTTTTAATAGACCCACACTAACATTCTCATACCCAGGGGGTGTCTTTGTGATGAAAGGGACATTGTTGGTACGTGTATCGGAGTTAAAGAAGGCCAGTTGGTCGATTGTAAATAATTTTCCCTGATGTAGAAAGCACATGATACAGAAAAGAGTAGACACGACTGCACACATGGAATCGATCTAGCTACGACCAAGTAAAATATTGTAATCAAGAGGAGCGTCAAAGACCTCAACTTCAATGTTGACCATTTTGCCTTCTAACGTAATAGGAAATGACGGGAGGACATCGTAAGGTTTAAATCCAGAGCCATTAAATGATTTGAGCGGGTTGTGTGATTCAGTTAAGGGAGGAGAGTCGATGTCTTTCCAGCAGGCAATAGACATGACACACATCAAGGTGCCCTCATCAATAACTATTCTACAAATGTTCTTGTAGGAGACAACAACTTGTATTTGAAATGCGAGCTGAGGGGGTAAACTTGGAATGTGATCTTCCAAGTCAAAGATTATTAAATTTGTATCCGTAGGTTCAATTCCACTGATAGCTTTCAATAGTGCCTTGTGTTGTGTCGGACAACTTTGAAGGAATTTGAGGGATGACATCGCAGATGGTTCTTGTGCTAGATATTCTACTATACTATAGTTCTGGGAAGCACATGCATGAGGATTGAAAGAAGACTTTCGAACCACACCCTTGGGAGGAGGGAGAAGGATTTTATCGGGGTTCATTCATTCGATATGAAGAGGACCATTGGAAGGTGGAGCCGATGGATATCATTGAACCAACAAAGGTGGTAGATCGTCAACTTTCTCCTTGGAGGAAGGGTAATCTTTGCAATGAGTGGTAAGTGTGATGTCATTCTTCTTTGAATCACCGTTACACATAAGTACATAGGAGGTGGTGGAGGAAGAAGGTTGATCATGGATGACCAATTGAGCTTGTTGTTGAGAAGGGAAGGGTTGAGACAAGATGACAGGGGTAGGAGGTTTTGGGGTCCCTTGGAGGAACTTCATGACCTCAGCACATCTCAGACAATCCTTCGTGTAGTGATCATCACCATAGATAAGGCAAGGATAACAAGGTTTGCATTTATCCTTATCTTCAGCAGGTTGTGTCTTAGCCTTATTGGATTGCAGGTTTCTATTCTTATCCTCCTTATTCCTACCCTTCCCTTTTTTAGATTTATTCTTACCGGTAGGATTTGATTGAATGACGTTCACTTTTGAAGTTTTACCGGTGGGAGGGGTGGGCATCAGAGCAGTTTGAGCATTAGAAGCATGGGATTTGGGCATGGTGTGAGAGGTCTGTGTAGATTGAGGTTGAGCATGGAAAGTACCTATCACACCATCAGTGACATGAGAAGCCGTTGGGGTTGTTGAGGTGGTCGTGGTAAAAGGACGAGGTGCATCAAGAAGCATATCGTAAAGAGTACTTGTTTGTGAATAAATGAGATCAAGATACTGGGCACGACTGATCGCCTGTTCTTCTCTGACAACTCCACCCATAGCAATGTCTTTAGATATGTCATTCACAAAGTATTTCATGAACCATTCTACCAATAACTGATCAGGAAGATCGAGTTTGATTAGACGACATCTTCGTCTCCACTCATGAATGTGATCAGAGATATGAGTAGCTTTACTTTGCTTGAAATAACTCAAAATATCGGTCCTTGTTTCATAACGGATTGGAAATTGGTATTGAGTGAGAAAATCCATAGCTAGGGTGTTGAAATTGGTGAAGAAGCCTTGTGGTAATTCTATATACCACTTTGCGGCTGAACCTATGAGAGTTCGTTGAAAATGGTGTAACCGAATGGAATCATCCATCAAAGAGTTGGATGAACATCAAAGGTGGAAATTCATTAAATGATTGTTCAGGTCCTCTCCAGGTTTACCATCAAACTTAGTAATGTCGGATGGTAGTTTGGCAGGTATGACAGGCTAATGAGGAGGGTGACGACTAGGGTCATTCAAAATTTGAGACAGATCATGGAGGTCCAAAGTGGCCAGAAAGGGTAATTTTCTATTCACGTGAGGGTACTTGTGACTTTGGGGAGGAAGTCTCGTTGGTATACCAGTAGGACTGTAAGAAGTTTTCATATAATGTGAAGATCCAAGCATATTCGATTGTTGGTGTGGTGGTAGGTAGCTCGTGGGGTTGTACAGATTAGGTATGTTCCCTTGGAAAGGGATAGTAGATGGAACGTTTGAACCCCAAATGGGATTGGAGATCTCAGGGTAAGGTTGGCCCATACTAGGAGGTACGAAAGTGGTGACTTAAGGTTGTTTGTCCAAATTCGATTGAGTATTACCCTGGGTAAGAAATTTCCAATAATGGGCTAATGTTGCCAAGATGTTTTGTCCATAGGGTGGGGTTGTTGGGGGTTGTCCTCCAAATGGAGGTTTAGATTGGCCCCCAGGGTTAAATTGTCTACCAACAGGAATTTGATAATGATGTGTGAAATACTGAGTAACGCCACTCAGGTCAGATCCATCAGTGAGGGGTGGATAAGACCCTCCGGAAGGGGGCTGAGGGAGTGTTGGAATAAAACCAAAAATAGGATTGTTCCCAGGAGGGATGAAGACTCCATAAATTTTGGATAGAACTGGAGTAGGATTGGGAATAGAAGCATTCAATGCATTATAACCAAGAGGAAGTGATGGGATCTAACTAAGTAAAAGTGGTGTTCCAATAGGTGTTTTGTTAGTCACCATATTCCCAATGGGAATAATCGTACTATTTGGGACCATCGTGAAATGGGCCTATTGAAGAGGGATGGTGGAAATGGGACCAGCCGAGAAGGCTTCCGAACCAGGAAAATAATGGCATGTTGTATTGTTAAAGTGATCCAAGGGTATCTTAAACATGTAAGATGTTTCAAGAGGTTCAAAAGCGATAGGTATTTCAAGTCTTGTCTCTGAGGTAGAAGGGTTCCTTCTAGAAGTCAGAGTCTGAGCTATGTCAGTGGTCCAGTAAGGATCCTCATTAAGGCTCGCAAAAATATCAGGAGATAATCCATAAGTGTCAATAACAAGTTCTCCAGATAAATTGAGTCAGAGAATACATCTCTCGTATCCAGGAGGTAGGCGGAAAGCTTCTATAGGATCAGAAACAATTCGAAATCTCTCTAGAGAATCGGTCCTTTTTGGATATGAGGGTACATGGTCCTGGATCTCACTCTGTTGAGGAGAATCCTTTGACAGGTTAGGAGGCAAGGGTTGAGAAACTTTCGGCTCTTCTGGAGGTAGTCCTTTCATCCTATGTGAATGACATGGAGGGTCAATGTTGGCTGAACCAGAAAATATACGGAAAAAATCTATGGCCAACTACGTAAACAAAACAAAATTGCTAGAACAATCTAGGAATCAAAACCAAGCAAACAAGACCTTCTGATTTTGAAGTCACTAGTTGGTGATGAAATCCAATGTGGAAAATTTGAGACAAGAAAGGGATGGTCTGGGGTGGAAAAGTTACGTTGACGACCTGCTTAATGAAATTAGACCCGGGTTCAAGATCCCACACATAATTGTGGGTATACCCTCTAAGGAGCCTGAGTGATTTTGGACAACATCAATTCCAAGTACCGCGGATACTTTCCCCTCCAAGGTCACCTTATGTAATACCTTAAGAATATAGGCTACTAAAGTTACCACAAACAACAATGATGCCTGGGGAAACAGTAGACAGTCAGATCCACACACTAGGGTAGGGTATCGAGCCTGAAATCAACTTGAGAGGCTTCCACTCATCATTGTGGGTATACCTTCAAGAGACCCCCATAATACGTGCAATCTCCACACTGAGACCAACAAAGAAGGGTGAGTGACTCTACCAATCTCAATGCGACCTCAGGTTTGACCCTTGTGTGAGAATGGATTCCCAGGACAAAATGTTGCAAATGGATTTGAACACTCCCTATCACAAGATACTATGGTGTGTTTTGTGATTTGGAGAGTGTGTCTCACTTCCTATTCCAAAGATCTATCCTAGCTAATGTTGGTGTAAAAGACTCCTAGAAAAAGTTACTAGTTGAATTTTAGAGTTTTACAATATTATTAAAGGTTGTTGTTACTCAAAAAGGAGATGGGAATGAAACCAATGTTATATGAGACTTTGACCCAATAACGTGTAAATAGAAATGAAGGATGCAAACTTTTGTTCAATGAATTTTGTCTACAGTAGGGAGAAATAATTTTTCTGGAACAATGCAAACTAGGATGTACAATTTCCTTTTTTGAATGTAGTACCAAACAACCATCAACAATGTAATTTCACTATTCATTCTCTTTCAATATTTCAAACGCCAATATTTTATGAATAAATGATTGCTTAAAAGACTAAAAAGACTTTATTTTTTTTATTTTAGAAACCAAAACAAGGATGGAACTAAGAAAGGATAAGCAACCAATGAAAATAAAACACTCAACAAACACCCAAATCGATCTTTCAATGGAGATAAAAATAAAAATTGACAAGAAAATGTCTCTTCAAATATGAACAAGAAATGTTTTTTTGATCATTAAGAAGCCCAAAAGATGTAACCAACTTACAAATCCAAATCCAAACCAAAATCTTTGATCAAGAAAGAACTCAGACGCAAGTACAGAGATTATATCCATGTCGATAAAAACAAAGATCGAAAAAGAATCAAAAAGAGGTATTTGATTTTCGAAACCAATCAAGATCGAGCTGAAACAATCTGTAGGAGTCAAGAACTGACATTAAAATTCCTTGCCTAGCTGAGTAAAGAAAAATTGGGACACAGTAGAAGCCAAAACCCAAATAAATTTTTTTTTCAAACACCGCCGCAGGCGGGCAGTATAACATAGTGCATAAATGTATGATTTTTGTGAGCCAGAAACATGGAGGATGTGGAAATCCCGCGCTGGAAGGAACTACCAGGGTGTGGAAATGAATGGTTTTCACGGGCTACCTATAAGGTGCAGTGCGGACGTGTTTGAAAAATCAAGAAAATTGGGAGAAATACAAAACTTCTAAGTGGACTTTTAAACCCAGGGAGAGTGAATGGGTCTCCCAGAGACTCAGATATTGATATCAAGTGAAAAGAATAGGTCAAAAGAAAATGGCCAACAAAAAACCGCAAACAAGTTGTTCATCCCCAGTGGAGTCACCAATTTTGTTATTGGGTAAATCAGTAGATTTAGACATGAACTAATCCCCCTATATCCACCCAGATCTAGAACAAAATGAGACGGAACAAAATGCTTTCCCTAAGTTGTGATCATTGAGTTTACTATCCAAATAGGAATAGATAACATACCTTATGAATCGATTCCTTATATCTTTATTGTCCCTACTTCACTCCCATGCTCTTGTAGAATCAGATCTCCGATAACACAAACAAAACGACGTGAAAGCAATAATAATAAAACTCAATGACAACCTAAACATGTGATCAAGGAATCATGTAATAAAATACTAATCATTTTATGGGAAAGAGACGTGTCACTGTATTATATTAATGAAAAGTGGAAGATACAACCGAATTACCTTGATGTCACAAGTTCCCTTTTAGTGGTCCTTCATCCCAACACACACATACACTTGCTCTGAAATTCGCATGAAGATAATCCACAAAATCTTGATGGACAAATGGAGGCCTCAAGCATCACTAAGAAGAGGATTCTTCACAATCTTCAGTCTATTCTCTCGTCAATTATCTGCTTGATCTTACTCAATTGTTCTTAACCTTTTCCATGAGAAGCCCATGATTTTATAGGAGACGGTGAAGTGGTTAAAAGGATGAGGATGATCCCACCAAATCAGAGAAACCAGTAGGATCGCAACCATACGGATGCCACCTCACATTCTAGAATATTCCCCTTCTAGAAACTTCATGAAACCTCTTTCCTCTTTTATCTTTGGAATGCCGCCGCACCCTGCCTATATAGTAGCCTGCAGAAATCCTACGGGCCAACTATAGGGTAGCCTATGGAAATGATGGATTTCTGCACTGTGTAGTATGGGTAGCCTGCGAACCCTTTCTAAAAAGCATCTTTGTAAGGTAGGAAAGAAGCTACTCTTCTCAGGAAAAATCCATGTTGGGAGCCTCAACACATGTCTGTGATGTCATCATTAGAATGACCAAAATAATGTGTAACAAGGGGGCTCAGAGGTTGGAAATAGGGGCTAATCTTAAGGGCTTAAGTCCAAGAGAATAATAATTTATTATTATTCCAAAATCTGATTAGAAGGATATGTTTTTATCCTAAGTTCCTTTGGGAGGAAGGGTGACTTCCAAAATGGAAAGGAACGTGCTTCATGGGTGACATGTGTCAGATCAGGCACATGCAGTTTAAGGTGGAAATTCATCTTGTTGGGGGGGGGTTCATTTCCTTTTCTCCCATTCTTCACCTAACTGGGGGGCCTCCATCATCGACGTCTGCATCTTTCATGCACCTCTGAAACTAGTAACCAGTGAAGCTGAATTGTGTTTTTCCTGTGAATCCCAACATATTTGTACTTTCCAAAACCGTGTTGTGCCTTACTGAATTGTGGTTGTTGGCATTCCCTAAGTTATATTGAGATTTGTTGTTGTCCTCACCTTGTTGGAAACTGAGTGGAAGCTGGTTGAAGTGGGTTGTCAGGCCCCTGGTTAAAGAAGTGGCTTGTTAGGATCGTGGTTGAAAAGGCAGGTTGTTAGTCATGTGAGAAGCTCTCTCTAGGTGAGACAATTTGTTGGGAAGTGATTTTCTCCTAGAGAGAGTCCAACACTAGCTAAAGAGCTCTGAGAATTCTTGATCTGGCCTGTCGCCGAGACCCTGAAATGGGAAGTGGATTAGTTGATGTACTGTGGAATGGTGAAGGTGCATATTCTTGGGGTGGAATAGGCATGTGGGGAATGAGAGTCTGTGAGTAGTGGGGGTAAGAAATCTCCTGGAGAAAATCCTTCCAGTTGTATTGTGAAGTCTCCTGTAACCTCAGCCTAGTCTAGGATTCCCTTGCCCTAGGTGGATCTTAGTCCCAGCTCATGGGTGACCCACTAGTGAGCGTGATGAGCAATGTGGTCTAAGGCTGGGAGGTTCATGGAAGGTCTACATGCAATTCGTGTACTCTAATTAAAAGATAAGTACCTATCCCCATGTTCAATTACATGTTGTGTATATGTACGTGTGTTATAATTGATGTATATTTCCTATATATGTTGTTATATTATGATTTTTTATGTGAGTACTGCATGTATGATTTTATTGTTACTTCCACATTAGTCTATGTATGAATTACTATCAATTCAAACAAGAGTCTATATGGTAGCAATAATTCTTTGTTATTTGTTTTAAATCCATTAGACATGCATGTTATATATGTGTGTGTGTGTGTGTGTGTGTGTGTGTGTGTGTGTTCCTCTATGGCGTTACTCGGCCTGTTGGTGGTTGGGGACGTTACAAATTGGTATTGGAGAAGTAAAGGCAAGGATAAAGTTATTTGGGTAGTGTTACCTGGCAGGGGTCGGTGGTCGGGGATGTTACAAATTGGTATCAGAGCTAAGTGAAGTGTCAGAGCAGTGGTGTTCCCTTTCCTATTGGTGGTTGGGGACATTACACCAAGCGGAAGGGGGATGCAATACCCTAGTTTTAAATATTAGAGTAGATTATATTAAATTATGTAATGTTGTAAATATATAGCTACAATTAGATTTACCAAGCGAGGTGGATTGAGCTGTAATGACCCCACAATGTACATATATAAATACCTTGTAATATTTTTATCTTGAATCCAAAGAGAAAGGCCCAAATAATGAATGGCTAGAAGTCCAAGTTGTGAGATTAGTTAGGATGTTATTCTTGTAATCCAAAGGCATGACAATATAGATATATTATCATGGTGTACTTTATTTTCTGTTTATATGTTATGAAGAAAAAGAGGAAATATAAGGTATATTACAAAAACCATTAAAATTGTTAGTAAGGAGCACAAGGGAACTATGATCCCAATAGAGAGGAACAAGAGAGCGGAAGAGGAAAAGGAATTCATGGGTAAAATTTTCCCTGCCACATGTCCTTTGGAGAATTCATTATCCTTTTTACCATATTTTATTAAAAATATCACTAACCACTTTGACCATATGTATGTCTAAAGGAAAATTGATTACATTCATGGGAGGGCATCTATGCCTTATGCAACTAAAAGTATAATAGTAGCAATTTTCCTCTTGGATCTTCCTAATTTCATTCTTCCTCTATTATGAAACTAAAATGATGTAAGCTCCCAAGTCTAAAAGGGATTCCCATGAATGTAACCCATGCCAATAATTCATGGGTTTGAGAGGATGTGTGGGTATAGAGTAAGTGAAATGTTTAGGTGGCATGTAGAATAT
>SNQJ01S0076209.1:14601-42996 GCA_010110895.2 Picea sitchensis | reverse complement strand
AGGATGACCGGAGATCCCTATAGTCACTCATAAAGACACTCATAACTAGGCCAACGACACAATATTAGGCTTAGTTGTCCGGAGAGACTGATAACGAGGTAAAATCCATGACATGATCTTGTATTTAATGAACAGATTGACATGGACATGGTCAAACTGAAGGGATTACTGTTTTAACGGTTGAGAATCCCGGTGAGGATATCGATGGAATCCACGCATATCTCACATTTATGGATTGACAGAATGTTCTAACAGGTTATTGTAGTTACCATAAAGGGAATGAATGGACATGATGTGAATCATACTTTGGATGTGATATAGTTTGGATTCACCCCTCACCTGACCAGAATGAGGGTCCTCATCATGTTTAATGACCTTATTTAATGGGATGGTGACTCATCCAACCCTATGTGACTGATTAATCATTTCTTCACAAAAGCAACACTTAGAATGAAAAAACATATTTCACGGCGCCACTACGCACACTCTGACGTTATTACATGTATTAAATAAATTACAAAAAACCAAAATCTAACTATTGTACAAGCTCCCTTGGACTGGAGCAACACTCCTTTGATTCAAGCATTAAAAATGTAGGGCTTCAGGTAAGCACCATTCACCCAACTTTGTCAAAGGATACCATCTAGTTGCGCTATCTTGACTGCACCAAAGTGTTGGATTTCCACAACTATGAATGGATCCAACCAATGCATGCACAAATTTCCTGTATGCTTCTGATACCGATTTTCATAGAGTAGTACCTTATCTCCTTCTGAAAATATTTTGGACTTAATGTGCCTATCATGCCAAGATTTATGTCTAGCTTTCTCAACTGACTGATGAAAATATGATAAAAATATCACTTCCTCAAGTTCCTATAATTCTTCAATCCTTTTCACAATCGATTTTTCATATGTCATCTATGTAGCCTATGCTATATAGAGACTAGGGGTGATAAACTATGCAGGTACAAAAACTTCCTTCCCATAAACCAACTGAAATGGGGTATACTTGTGTATCTTCTTTTTGGTAGTCCTGTAATCCCACAAGACTGTTGGAACTCTATCATCCCAATATTCCCTGTTTGCTCAACATGCTTTTGTCAGTCCTATTTCCATAATTTTATTGAATGCATCCACTGTACCATTAGCTTGTGGATGATAGGGACTGCTCTTATGGTGTTTTATAAGGATTTTTTTTTGTCAAATTTGTGATTGTTCTACTGATAAAGTTACTACCTTGATCACTAGTAAAGGTTCTAGGGAATCTAAACTTAGTAATGACGTTTTCAAAAATGAATCTAGCAGCTATATTTGTTGAACAATATTGAACTGCCTCTTCTTCATCCCATCTTGTGAGGAAATCTATTGCGGTACTGATATATATGGCCTTTGAATTCTTAGATGGCAGGTTGACTGGTCCAATAAAGTCAACAACCCACTTCTCAAATGCCTGAAGTGATCTAACTGGCTGAAGGGGTAATTCATCCCTATGTGATGGCTTCCCTACTCTTTGGCAGGTGTCACAAGAGCTTTCATAAGCTTTAGCGTCTTTAAATAACATAGCCCACCACAATCCATCTTGAATTACCTTCTGTGCGATCGCTTTACCTAGATCATGTCCTCCTTCAACTCCATTGTGGCATTCCCATAGGATATATTTCCTTTCATGGCTCAAGACACATCTCCTAAGGATGTTGTCTAGTCCTAACTTGTATAGTTGTCTCGTAATCAGTTGGTAGTCTACTACTCGAACCACCATATTTCATTTTTGGGTTGCAGAGTAAGTTTCTGGGAAGGTCCCCGTACTAAATAAGACAACAATGTCTTCAATATACTCTGGGATGGCCTCAATTTGGAATAGGTTCACATATGGGAGCTAATCATCCATTGCTCCACCACTTTCCCATGATTCCAACCTAGAAAGTTGATATGGACCTACATTGCATCTTCCAGGTTTGACAATTAATTTGAATGAAAACTCTTGGAAGAACAATAGCCACCTACAAATCCTTCCTTCAAGGACTTGTTTATTGACTAGGTACTTCAACACAGAGTGGCCAGTAAAAAAATTAAAATGAGAGCTTAACAATTAGTGTCTAAGTTTTTTAATGCATAAATCATAACTAGACCTTCCCAATTGGTGGTTGTGTAGTTGCATTCGGCTTGTGAAATATTTCTTTTGGAAAACTAGATAGGGTGTTCCATATTGACTTCCCTTAGTTTCACTAATATTGCTCCCAAGGTGATTGTTGATGCATCCACATGTACATGGAATTCAATTTCCCAATTGGGGAATATTAATATAGGTACAATACTTAGTTTTTCTTTGAGGATGTTGAATTCTTTGTCGCATTCTGGTGTCCACAGAAATATTTTAGACTTCTTCAACAATTTTTCTAGAGGTGTGGTGATAGTTTCATATCTTTTGATGAACTTGTGGTAATATCCTGTATGTCCCAGTTTTGAGCGCAAATGTTTATCACTTGTAGGTGGCATCAAGTTCAGAATGACTGCAACTTTAGCTGGGTCTACCAAGACTCCTTCCCGACATATGATATGGCCTAGAAGATAACCATGTGGTACATATAAGATGCACTTCCTTAGGTTCAGAGATATCTACAATTCCTGACATATATCAAACATTAACCAGAGTATCCCTACATGTTCCTTTAGCATGTTATATATTGTCCAATCATCCATGTAGGCCTCTACAAACGTGTGGATGAACTCTCAAAATGTTGTTATAACGATCCAGGAGAATACTGTAGCGACATTCTTTAAGCTAAAGGGAATTACATTGTATGCGAATGAACCACATTCAATTATGAATGTGGTCTTCTTCTTGTCTTCCTTTGCAATTTTGACGTGGTGATATCCTGAGGATTTTTCTGTAGAAGAATAAGATTATTTTCCCTCAACCTGATCTAACACTTCATCATGGAAAGGTGTATCAAACAGATCGTGTACACATGTAGAATTCAGACTTATGTAGTCCACACAAACCCAAATTTCTTCTATGTCCTTCTTGTTCTGTATAACTATGGGGCTAACCCACTCCTCTTCTTTGATTGGTAAAATAAGCCCTGCTACAAGAATTTAGTCTAATTCCTTCTTGAACTTCTCTTTTATTTTAGGATTAAGGCGGTATGGTCTTTGCTTCATAGGTTTTGAGTCAGGTTTTAACTCAACCTTCATTTATCTTGTTGGAACACATACAATTATGAACTTTTGAGCTTTATATTTTTCACCTCATGAAAAATAAAATTTTATCCGAAGAAAGTAGAAACTTAGAAAGTGACCTTTTAATTTTAAATCAAATTCATTGTTGGTTAGTTAATAATAAGGTGCACACAATATCCATCATTGATGAGTTTTCCCTTTTGATCAAATGATCCTAATACCTCCAGAGTTCTGGAGCTGCCTGAATTTTAAAGAGGTAAATATCCAACGATCGCTTCAAAGATTCGCGCTTTGGATGTCTCAATAAGTCTAAACAATAAAAACTATGAAACTCCGAAACTCGAAGGTATCTGCTCGCGACTTTTCCTAAAAAATTTAAAGGAACAAGTCGTAATACACATGTACCTTTTGAGTCTTTCCTAAGTTGACACGTGGCACTCATTTTTGACATTTTCATTGGAGGATTCACATGATTCCAAGTAACATGTGGCATCTCTCTTTCCTCGACACATCATCTAGAATGATGTCATCTATAACACGTCACTACGGGAGATGATCCTTTGTAAATTTAACAAATAATGAATTCACGAATCACCAAAATATCAAAATGATGAAGTATTGAATGTTAAATAATTAAGTTAATCATGATCAAGAGATAATTAATAACTCTGCAGTTCAGATTTCAGATGTTTCCCTTGTATCGTATTCTAAAATTTCTAAATTCCGAACTTTCGAAATACTTAAAAATGAGTGAAATTAATTAAGAATTAAGATCAATTACTAGATAATTAATTGCCTCGTGGTTTCAGGTTTCGGGAATTTCCTCTTGAGATACATTAAAAGTCCCCGAAGTCCGAACTCCTGAAACATGATTAATTAAGGTTTTAAAATCAATTATCCAGAGATTAATATTTCCGCGGATTCGGGATTCGAGAGTTTCCCACTCTGTCACATCTAAAACTCCTGAACATGAACCGTCGAAATATTGATGGAATTTATGACTAATTAAGGATAATGATTCAAGCGAGGATTGCGAATATCCAGGTAGACATATCCATTAACATTAATAAATTATTCGTTAGTAAGGTTATACGGAGATCAATGAATCTTGTTTAAATAAAATCACTTCGATTTTGAATTCATTTTCATCTTTCACAATTAGCAATTTTTATCTATTTGAAAAACTTATATACCTCTCTTGTTACAAGTAGGATAATATTATTTCCTTAAGGATTATGGCGCCACAAAAAGTTGCAAGAAAACTTGATGGATTAGATTTCAGAATCTAGTGGAATGATAAATCAGTTCGGAAGCTGGATAAACGAAGAAAAGGACCAAATATAGTAGGGAAGGGGATAAATAGACAAAAAAGGGAGCACAAACTCTCTGGAGTGCTAAGTCCCCAAAGTGGAAGATCTGACATCGTGTGTCCTTTGATATTGGACAACTACAATTTAATTTGAAACTCCGGGCTTCAGGCAGTCTGAGGTGAAAATCTATGAAGTGCTAAGTTTCCAAAGTACAGGATCTCCTGCCGCGTATCCTCATGATTTCAACGATGAAGATTTACTTTGGAACTCTGGGATTTGAGAGTTCTCGCTTCATACATCTGTCTTTCTTCAGAAGTGGTTATTCGTCGAAGTGCAGGATCTCCTGCCACGTGTCCACTTAAATCAATGGTCCATATGGGCTTCAGGTCTTTGATATTTCTTCACTCAACATTTCTTGCCTCCCCCTCAGAGTACGAAATAGCGGAATATGGGGATCATCTGAGACATGTCCCATGATTATATCGATGGACATGAATTACACTAAATTCACTCTATATTCTCTACATATGATTAAGTGTTGTGACCTCAACTTAACTTTTTGTGCTTATCTCAATTTGCGAAGATTGACAGTCGTATTTTAATGGATCATGGAGATCAAAAACTGAGAGAGATTGTGAGGGGAGAAGTTGCGTGGGGTTTAATTTCAAAGGGTGATCCCACAATCTAAACCACAACTTTCTCTCAGGGGTACGTGGCATCACCAGGTGTATTGCATGATGAAATGCGGGTTACATCAAACCACCCCCTCGTGGCCCCACAAAATAGAGAAACGTAAAGGAACGTTGGAGAAACACCTGTCATCCATGTCATGTACCCCGTTCACCCTCCATCATGTCACACCTTCCACATCAGTTACCTTGTTTACCTCACCAACTACACTTGTTCCCACGACATCCTATTCATGAGCAGTTACTCTTTCTCGTAAATATTATCCATCACATAACAAGTCAACACTAAGATACCTATCACATTATCACTCCCCCCATATTTTTAACTGATATTATTTTTCTAGTAAATGCATCTGAAGAACATATAGCAACGAAATCAGATGACGAGGACATTAAACAAATGATTATGGTGGCCTCGATGGACATGTGTACCCAATTCAAAGAACAAAGGAAAATGAGCACGTATGCGAGAAGATGAAGAGATAGATGAAAGCGTCAGCTCAAACAATATCTTCCTATCGTCATTTCATTCGAATTACATTCTATTTTTAGGAGATATTGTATGAAGTCCAATGGTTTTTGAGTTGTGATAATTTTTGTATAAATAGATAGATTTCAGATCTATTCGAGGCTACTTCTTTCCATATGTAATAGAGAAACTCTCTTGTTGAGTATTAATTCAAGTGCAGACAGAGATTCTAATTTTTGTTTAGTTTGAGTTATGTGTTTCCTCTATATTTTCATTTCTCTGAATTTCTTTATGTAATTATGTGAAAAGCGATTGATTGCAATTTAGTATTACAACTATTGTGATCATATTATACCAACAATTCATTAGGTAAGTAGTTTTTTCTCTGTATTTACTATGAGTAAAACAAGACCTACGTTTTGCGTGAATTACTGCATTTCATATCCTATTCAAGGGTGCCTTATCTACTTTTCTTCCACTGCAAACAAGGTGAGACTCATCTGAAATTGATGCCTAGCTTTGTTTAACAGTTTTGTAACTTTCCTTCACACCATTTGATATTATAATTGTGACTCAGACAATGAAATACAACCTCTATATTGTCCTATTATTAATTTCATTTAAATATCATTTCTTATAGAAATAAAGGTAGGAAAAGCACTCATTTAAAACATTTTCTTTAAACACTCTTGATGCCTGACATTAATCTTTTATCCTTAGGATTAATCTCAGGAACAACATATTTTTGGCGTCGTTGCTGGGGACGATGAAACAAAATCATTTTCCCTGGGAAAATGACAAAGTAAATTTTTATCTTTGATGGTCAACAAAGATTGAATGCATAAGTAAGGCTTATTTATTTTTCACCCGGAGACTTCACCATAGACAAAATTGTCATCTGGTCAAAGGAATACCAGGAAAAACCTAGACAAAAAGCAAACTACACCAGTGTCAGATACCGAAAAATTGTTGAAACTCTAGAGGTAGTCATTCCCGAGATAAAATTTGAGATTGACCTGATAGATACTTTTACCAGTGAGGACGGACAATTCCTTTCGATCCCCTATGTCATTGACACTCTGTCGATTCTCTCCTTTCCCGAAGTGAAGGTCTTTCTTTCCCAAAACCATGAAAAGTACCTTCTATACCTAGACTCATCCCTTGTTGCATATCCTATATATACATCCGATAAATATGAGGATCCCCTGAAGTATTCGAAAGGTTAAAAGTTTTGTCTTTCGAAGTTTTTTGAAAATCTCCTTTTTAGCCCCTAAAGTTTGTCTCCTAGGTTTTCAATGGCCGGTGCTAGAGGTGCTAGTGCTGGTGGTGTCGGAGGTGCAGGAGCTGGTGGACAAGGTCAACCCCCTAGAATCTTTTCCAAGGTAGCTGCTAGATACACTCCCTTGGTCCACCCGACTGTCCTTCATGATTTGCCTGAAAATTACATGAAGAACCTCCCCAAGTTCATGGGAGAAGGAGATCTAACCGCAACAAAACACATAACCTTTTTTGATTAGTTTGTTGATATCCTTGGCATCAAACACGAGGAAATTTACTCAAGGATTTTAGTACAAACCTTTGAAGGAAAAGTGAGGACTTGTTTCAGAGGACTCCCCATAGGTTCCATAAGATCATATGCCGAACTATAAAATGCCTTCCTAAGACAGTGGGGCGAAAAAAAGGACCATCTCCATTATTTAACCGAATTTGAGGCTTTAAGAAAAAAGACTTCTGAATCAGTCCTAGAATTTATCTAGAGGTTCAATAAACTGTATAAAAAAATACCAACCAAAGTCAAACCTTCTCAACCTGCTGCAAAGTAACTTTTGCAGGGGCTTTCGATTCTGACTTCGCTCTACTTCTAAGATAAAGTAGGTCTACCACTTTATCAGGAATGCAAGACGATGTTATAGAAATCGAATCCAATATGATGGTATCTGGTAAATTAAAAACTAAGTTTGAGATGGGAACCAGAGAACCTAGGCATTTCAAAGAACAGGTAGGACCCTCTGGATCTGGGAAGTCTGTAGAAGAAAATATGGAGGAGATGGCCAAGATAATTAAATATTTATGAAACAAAATCTCCAGAATGGAATTAGATCAAGACAAACCTGATCCATATGTTAGAAATCAGTTTAGGAGAAACCCTAACCCAAAGATACAACAAAGACAAGTAAAAAATGAATATCAAAAGATCCAAGCTCCATTTAAAACTGGAAATTTCATGTAGAGGAATGAAATGAAAGATTATGAGGAATTAGAATAAGATGTAAAAAACCTTAGTGATGATGATCTTTAGACACATTTAACCAAGAAGGGTTTTGAGAAATCTTTAGACTTGGAATCTCTATTTAATAATGAGGAAAACATCAATAATCTTGGAGACTCTACATATCAAGGTCTCACCGACTCAATAATGGCCGAACTCCAACAAAAATATGATTTAAGGCCCAGAGAGAAAAATTCTACGAATGTTCCACAAGAAAATATTTTATCACGAAGTAAAACGAATGAGGAAGTAGTTACTAAACCATCGAATCCAACACAAGATCCTCAAACAAAGCCAGTTTAAACAAGAACAATGCAAACTAAGAAGCCGAAAAATACAAAAGAAGAAGTTCCAACCAGATAAATTGAAAAAACAATTAGAGGTTTTAGTTTGGAAAATGAACTTAATAAAATTAAAATCCTAATGCCTCTAGTTGAACTTGCAAAAAACCCAATTTATAAATAACAGATCGCTAAAGAGAAAAAAAATAATTGATGTTGAATGTCAAGCAGACGTTATTAATCTGCAGGACAAAAGACCTACGATCATGTTCGGTCCACACATTGAAAACAATAAGGATTTTGTTTCTCCATTCTATATTACACTAACTGTGCATGACCATTTACTCCACAATTTCATGTTATATTCAGGGGCCTCTCATAATTTAATGCCTAAAATTATCATGGAAAATTTGGGCCTCAAAATTAATAGACCTTATCAAGACTTGTACTCGTTTGATTCTAGAAAGGTTAAGCATCTAGGCATGATTAAATATTTCTCAAATCCCTGTGAAAAGTATCCTTATGGATGTGGTCATTGTTGACGTCCCTTCCAAGTACGACATGCTTCTATCCAGGTCTGGGGGAACCAAATTAGGAGGATCAGTTCAACTTATGCTACGATCCCAATTTTTAGTGGGCAATTCACGTGACTGTAGAGAGAAACTAGATTGGTATATATTGTAAGTGACCCTCAAAACCCCAATAATTACCCAGTCTATGTTGTTGATCATGACTTAGGAAATTGTATATTATCTATAGATGATGATTTTGAAGAATGTACAAAAGAAGAAAATAAAAAAATAGAAATGTAAATGTTAGATAAGGAACGTGGAAAATTTTCTTCGATGGTACCTCATCCTGTGAAGGAGCAGGATCTGTAGTTTTATTCATGGCACCAGGTGATGAGTATGTTATTCCCTTCTCTTATAGATTACAATGGGATATTGATTATACGAATAATTTCCATGAATATGAAGCTCTAGTTTTAGGATTAGAAGTTGCAAGGAAGTTAAAAATTGAACATCTGATAGTTTATGGTGATGCAAAGATTATTGTAAAACAAGTGAAACAATAGTATCAATCTAAGCACCCAAGGTTGAGATCATACATGAATTGCACCTGGTATATTATATATAACTTCTTCTTGTCCTTTAATATTCACTCTATTCTTAGGATGGAGAATCAACAAGTTGAATCATTGGCCAAGGTTGTTGTGACCTTCATACCCCCTATTGTATTGAAACTGAAGTATCACATCAAGATGAGGCATATGATCCCGAACAATGTTTATCACTGACAAGTGTTCGAAGATGAAAAAAAAATCAAATAGTTTCTGGAGATGGTTGATGAGTTTTATGAAACTCACATAGATCAGGAAAACCAAAATGATCCTGCTTGGGTTATGCAAGAAGGAGAGAACCTAGAAAAATTCCAATACAAGATTGCAAACCACCGCATGCTCTTGCTTAAGAACAATCAGATTCCTAGAGGCCTGATCCCCTTAGAAAGGTTGTTTGACCAGGATGACATACCTTTAAATTCTACCTTACATCCCCAACATGAAGAAGTTGAAGACTATAATGTAGAAAGTAACGAAGATTCTAAAATGGTCAAGATATCAAAATACCTTCCGCCCCAAATGAAAAGTAAGTACATTGAGTTTCTTAGGAAATACAAAGATGTTTTTTCATGGTCTTACGATGATCTGAAAACTTATGATACCTCTATTATTGAACATAAGATTCCCTTAAAACATGGTATTAAAACTTTCAGATAGAAACTTAGACAAATAAACCCTATTCTCCTACCAATGATAGAAAGGGAAGTTAAGAAATTTCTCTATGAAAAAATTATTGTTCCACTTAGGTACTTCGAATGGGTAGTGAATTTGGTCCTCGTTAGAAAGAAAAATGGCGAAATAAGGATTTGTGTTTATTTCAGAAACTTAAACCAACCGTCTCTTAAAGACAACTACCCACTCCTGAGAATGGATCATGTTCTAGAGAAGGTAGTAGGGGCCAACAAGATTTCCATGATTGATGGTTTTTTAGGTTATAATCATATTGTTGTTCATGAAGACGACAGCTAAAATATTGTGTTTACCACTCTGTGGGGAAAATTTATGTATGATAAAATGCCATTTGGTTTGATGAATGCAGGGGCTACTTTCTAGAGAGTGATGGACATCACATTTTTCGGTGAGAGAAACAAATTCGTTTTTATTTATCTTGATGATTTGACGGTTTTTTCTAACTCTGATGCAGAAAAATTACTTCGCCTTAGGTAGACCTTTGAAAAATGTAGAAAGTTCGGTTTGTCTCTTAATCCCAAGAAGTCAAATTTTGATATGCAGGAAGGTAAGCTCTTATGTCATATAGTGTCAAAAGAAGGAATCAAGGTCGACCCTAAGCAATTTGAGGTTATAGACATGATTAATATCCCTAGGAACAGAAAAGAAATTCAATCTCTTTTAGGAAAAATCAACTTTTTGAGAAGATTTATTCCAAACTTTCCTAAAGTAATAAAATGATTACAGATATGTTGAAGAAGGACAATGAAGTGAAATAGACTACAGAATCTAAAGCATATTTCGAGCGTATAACCAAATCTATAGGAGAAGCACCAGTGCTAGCAAGTCTGGACTATACAAAACAATCATTAATCTTCTCATTTGCTTCTAAACATACTATTGTAGTGGTACTCCTGCAAAAGAACGAGGAAGGATTCGAGAAACCAATAGCCTTCTTTAGAAAAATCCTCAGGGACGCGGAATTAAGATACGATATACTTGAGAAGAAATCATACACAATGGTGAAGGCTCTCAAGACCTTCAGAACATATGTATTACATTCCAAAATAATCACTTATGTGCCAACAAATGCTATCAAAGACATCTTAGTTCAGCCAGACAGTGATGGAATAAGAGGTCAATGGTTGGCTAAAATTCAAGAGTTTGATCGAGACGTAAAACCGACCAAGATATTCAAAGGTCAAGGTCTGGTGAACCTGTTAGCCCAATCAAATTTCAGGTCACTAAGGATAAATAACCTTGAATCAAATGAATATCTCCTAGACATAAAGGAAATTGGCGATCAAGCACCTACTATTCGAATTGAAGATAAGTTTTCTGCCTCTACATGGTATCACGATATTGTTACATACCTCCTTACCCTTGAGTTCCCAAATGATATGACTCTGTTTAAAGAAAGGACTTTTAAGCTACACACAATTAAATATTGTATTATCGATGGTCGGTTGTACTGGAAAGACCCTCTAGGTGTCTTGTTATGTTGCTTAATAGAATATGAAACAAAAGGCATCATTAATGAATTCCATGAAGTAGTGTGTGAAAGACACCATGACTAGAGAGCAATGAACTACAAGAATTTAAGGGTTGGATATTACTGGCCAAAGTTATTTACTGATGTGAATGAGAGAGCCAGAGACTATAATTCATGCCAACTATTCACTGGCAAGAAGAATCTCCCTACCCTACCTTTAATCCCAGTAAAAGATGAATCTCATTTTCAACAATGGGGCCTAGAATTCATCGGAGAAATCCATCCACAATCAAGTCCTTAACATAGATGGATTATAACCGTTACTGATTACTTCACTAAATGGGTAGAAGCCATTCCAACTCAGAATGCTACGAATTCGGTAGTAATAAACTTCTTGGAAGAAAACATCCTATCGAGATTTGGTTGTCCTCGAAAAATAGTCACTGACAACCCTCAATATTTTAAGTCTATGGAAATGATAAATTTCTACCAGAAATACAAGATTGTGTTAGGACACTCTATGGCCTATTATCCTCATGGAAACTGGTTGGATGAATCGTCTAACAAGAGACTGATGACTATAATAAAAATAAAATTGACAGAAAATAAAATGGCTTGGCACACCCACCTGAAATATGTCGTATGGGCGAACCAAATCGACACAAGGAAATCAGTAGGTAGGTCCCCTTTTCAATTGGTTTATGGTACTGATGTTGTCCTTCGTATCAATATTTCTCTTCTTGTGATGAAACTCTGGCAGGATGCAAATGAAGATCCAAAAAACGTTGCAAGAAGGATGAATCAAATCATCAAAGTTCAACAAAATAGAGCCGAAGTAGACAATAAACTTCAAAAGTACCAGGATAATATGAAGGCCCTTTTCGATAAAAAAGATAAAGACAAGGAGTTTCTTCCTGGCAATCTAGTTTTGAAGTGGGATGCTAGAAAAGAAGATGCAGGGAAACATGGCAAGTTCGATCATCTCTGGTTCAGACCATTCAGAATTGCAACTACTGAGGGGAAAAATTCCTTCTTGTTGGAAAACCTCGATGGAGAAATTGTTGATGCTCCTATCAACGGGCATTACTTAAAATATTTTATGCAGTAGTCATATTTCAAGTTCCCATTGTATATATTGGTTTGGATTGACGTTTGTTTTCTGTTTCAATTTGCAATTTTACCTTTCTTTTGTCAATTATCCAAGTCATTTTATCATTTGTTGTAAATAAACCATGTTTACTTGACATCATCAAGGCATAATATAAAAGCATATGTATCACATACCATTTCTATTCTGCAGAATTTTCTAGCATTTCGCATTTCGTTCCTATGCAGAATACTTACTGTTAAAATGAGAGATAAGGATGCATCCGAATATGACACTCATTTTTCAAAACATTCTCTTTCTCTCAAAACAGGTGATAAATTAATAATCTACCCTACCGAAAATACAAAGGAAATCTAAGGTATGAACTCCTACCCCGCTACTTCAAACTAAAATTTTGAGGAAAACTTATCGAACGTAAAGGGGGTTTCACACATGATAATATTGTCACCTGATCAAGGATCAGAGAAGTATAAAATTACATCTTAGAATGTCATACTAAGAAATTCTGAAGCCTTCTCTGAAAGAAAAAGAAAAAGAAATTTTTTTGGAAAGCAAGTTCGAGAATCAATAAACAAACTTGTGTGGGAGTGGAATTATTTTTTGTCATGCCCTCTGAGTCCTTGTTTCAGTTTTTTTTTTCCTACCCCCAAACTTTTATTCACTCCTGATTTTCGCTACCTTTCCTTAGTCTTCATAGAAAGAAGGAAATTCACCTTGACTCTGAAAACTTAAAAACATATCTTCAAAATGGGATTAGGAGAAAATATTTATGTTCCTTTGATTTTAACTGAAAGAAAGTATGTCTAGGCTAATCCTAATGAATTTATCTCTTCTATCAAATTTTAAACTAAATAATTCGCTCAAGGTCAATCCATGGAAAATCAAAATCCCTATAAAATCTTCCCTATAGGCGAAGGTGTATTGAATATTGGGAGAAAACTAGTTTCAGAGTATACTTAAAAAATTGTGACGAACCTTCTTTTTAAATTTTAAGAATAAGACAGATACATACAAATTGATTTACCCCACCTCAAAATATTAAAATATAAGACAGATGGTGAAAGGAAATTCATAATTTGATTTCCCCCATCTTGTCCAAAGAGATGATGAAAATAAATTCATGTAACGATTGCCCTCATATCAGCAAAATGAAAAGTGCTAATTGAAGTGGTGAAAGGAAATTCAATGGGAGAAGTAGATAACTTCACCATGGTACTAAACATGATCACTCACAGTTTAGAAATATCTATGATATCTGTACGACTATCATGCATATCTATATAACATACTCTGACATCTAGTTCTCTTTCCAGTAATATTTACATTCTGAACCAATGAGGGATTCCCTAAATAAATTATTACATCTACTTAACCTTGATGCGAACGAAGTCAGTTGAAGTTCGATGTTTCAGTTAAATTTGTTTTGATTATATTAAATAGATCCAAACTCAGTTTTAGGAAAGGGAAATTTTAAATAGCCTAACTTGAGATCAATAATTAGTTGTGTTTTGAATGTTTTCTAAGATTTGGTTGAAGTTCGTTTTTTCTCTATATGATTAACTCATAAATATGTTTTCCAGAAATGCAATAATGACTCCATTTTCCCAATAAAGGCACTCAGACTATTGTTCTTCCAAGTCTCACAGGGAGACGCGATCCCCAGATATAGGCTATGTTGGAACACATACAATTCTAAACTTTTGAGCTTTATATTTTTCACCTCATGAAAAAAAAAATTACCCGAAGAAAGAAGAAACTTAGAAAATGACCTTTTTAATTTTAAATCAAATTCATTGATGTTTAGTTAATAATAAGGCGCGCATGATATCCTCCATTTATGAGTTTTCCCTTTTGATCGAATGATCCTAATACCTCCGTAATTCTGGAGCTGCCTGAATTTTAAAGAGGTAAATCTATAATGGTCGCTTCGGAGCTTCACGCTTCGGATGTCTCAATAAGTCTAAACAATAAAAAATCTGAAACTCTGAAACCTAAAGGTATCTTCTCATGAATTTTCCTAAACCTTTTAAATGCACAAGTCGTAAGACTCGTGTAACTTTTGAGTCTTTCCTGATTTTACATGTGGCACCCATTTTTGACATTTTCATTGGAGGATTCACATGATTCCAAGTAACACATGGCATTTCTCTTTCCTTGACATGTCATCCAGAATGACATCATCTATAACACATCAGTACGGGAGATGATCCTTCGGGAATTTAACAAAGAATGAATTCAAGAATCACCGAAATATCAAAATGTCGAAGTATTGAACGTTAAATAATTAATTTAATCATGATCAAGAGATAATTAATGATTCTACAGTTTAGATTTCAGACATTTCCCCTGTATCATATTCTAAAAATTTTTAAGTCTGAACTTTCGAAATACTTAAAATTAAGTGTAATTAATTAAGACTTAAGATCAATTACTAGATAATTAATTTCCTAGCAGTTTCAGATTTCGAGAAGTTCCTCTTGAGATACATTAAAAGTCCCCAAAGTCCAAACTCCCGAAACACTTGAAGTTAACACACCATTTTAAACATGATTAATTTTAAAAGCAATTATCCAGAGATTAATCTTTCCGTGGATTTGAGATTCAAGAGTTTCCCACTCTGTCACATCTAAAACTACCAAATGAGAACCATTGAAATATCGATGGCATTTATGACTAATTAAGGATAATGATTCAAACGAGGATTGTGGATCGCCAGGTAGACATCTCCATTAACATTAATAAATTCTTTGTCAGTAAGCTTATATGAAGATCGATGAATCTTGTTTAAATAAAATCACTTTGATTTCAAATTCCTTTTCACCTTTCGCAATTATCAAGTTTTATCTATTTGGAAAACTTATAGACCTCTCTTGTTATAGGTAGGCTAATCTTATTTCCTTAAGTATTATGGCACCACGAAAAGTTGCAAGAAAACTTGATGGATCAAATTTCATAATCTAGTGGAATGATAAATCAGTTCGGAAGATGGATAAACTAAGAATAGGACCAAATATAGTAGGGAAGGGGATAAATAGATAGAAAATGGATCACAAACTATCTAGAGTGCTAAGTCCTCGAAGTAGAAGATCTGACAACTTGTTTCCTTTGATATTGGATGGCTGCAATTTACTTCAGAACTTCGAGCTTCAGGCATTCCGAGGTGAAAATATCTGAAGTGATAAGTCTCTGAAGTACAAGATCTCCTTCCATGCGTCCTCTTGATTTCAATGACGAAGATTTAATTTAGAACTCTGGGCTTTGGGATTTCTTGCTTCACACATTCGTCTTTCTTCCAAAGTGGTTATCCATTGAAGTGCAGGATCTCGTGCCACGTGTCCACTTTGATCAACGGTCCAGATGGGCTTCGAGTATTTATGAATTCTTTACCTAGCACTTCTTTCCTCCCCACTTAGAGTATGAAATAGTTGAATACGGGGATTGTCTGACACATTTCCCCCGCTCAGATCGACAGACAAGAATTGCACGAAATTTGCTCTATCTTCTCTACATATGACCAAGAGCTGTGAACTCGTCTTAAATTTGGGTGCTTATATCACTTTGCAAAGATCGAAAATTGGATTTTAATGGATCATGGAGATCAACATCTGAGAGCGATTGCGGGGAGAAAAGTTGCACAGGGTTTAATTTCAAAGGGAGGTCCCACAATTTAAACCACAGTTTTCTCTCAGGAGTATGTGGCATCACCAGGTGCATTGTAGGATGAAAAGAGGGTTACTTCAAACCACCCCCTCATACCCTCGCAAAATAGAGAAATGTAAAGGGACGATAGAGAAACACCTCTCATCTACGTCATGTACCTCGTTCACCCTCCAAACTATCACACCTTCCACATCAGTCACCCTGTTTACCTCACCACCTACACTTGTCCCCACATCATCCTATTCATGAGAAGTTACTCTTTCTCATAACTGTTAGCCATCACATAATGAGCCAACGTTGAGCTACCTGTCACATTATCACTCCCCCCATATTTTCAACTAATATTATTTTTCCAGTAAACGCATTCGAAGAACAGATACCAACGGAATCAGATGACAAGGAAACTAAACGAATGATTATGGTGGCCTCAATGGACATGCGTTCCCAATTCAAAGAAAAAAGGAAAACAAGTGCATTTGCGATCAGATGAAGAGACGGATGAAAGCGCCAGCTCAAACAATATCTTCCTGCTGTCGTTTCATTCGAATTACATTCTATTTTTAGTAGATATTATATGGAGTCCAACGGTTTTTGAGTTGTGATAATTTTTGTATAAATAGATAGATTTCATATCTATTCGAGGTTTCTTCTTTCTGGATGTAATAGAGAAACTCTCTTTTTGAGTATTAATAAAAGTGCAGACAAAGATTCTAATTTTTGTTCAGTTTGAGTTATGTGTTTCCTCTGCATTTTCATTTCTCCAAATTTATTTACGTAATTCCTTGAAAAGCAATTGATTGCAATTTATTATTACAACTACAATGATCACATTATACCAGCAATTCATTAGGTAAGCAGTTTTTCCTCTATATTTACTATGAGTAAAACAAGACCTGTGTTCTGCATGAATTATTTCATTTCATATCCTGTTCAAGGGAGCCTTCTCTACTTTTATTTCGTTGCAAACAAGGTGAGACTTATCTGCAATTGATGCCTAGCTTTGTTTAACAGTTTTGTAACTTTTCTTCACACCATTTGATATTATAATTGTTACTCAGACAATGAAATACAACCTTTGTAATGTCATATTATTAATTTCATTTAAAGATCATTTCTTATAGAACTAAAGGTAGGAAAATCACTCATTTAAAACATTTTCTTTAAACACTCCTAATTCCTGACATTACTCTTTGAGCCTTAGGATTAATCTCAAGAACATCTCCCATGGCTCCTTTTATACCTTTCAGTTCTAAGAAAATTTTTGGGAACAAGTATTCATAATCCTAGTAATCTCCTATAGAAGCTATCTTAGGATGATCCATACCCCCTATATTAACTTTTCACAAATTTAGTGTATGGTTATAGGAGCTATAAGTGTGACTAGGTATAGTATCCTGAATCTCTCTACTGCCTTTCGTTTCTTTAATATTTAAGTTTATGAGTTCTTCTAAGTCATCAGGTTTTTATAGGTCTTTATCAAATTTATAGAAATATATAGGTATCTTATCATATTCATGACTCATACTATACTAAAGAAATTGAACATGGTCAATACATACTACTGGGTTTGGTCTTTGTTTTCCAATGTCACTAAAAATCATTTCTCGGATTCTTTGAAGGATTGTGTTGAACTCAGGGTACTTACTTGTGAAGTAGAAGTCCTTACAAAACTGGTTTTTTAATGTTTGACAACAAATTGTTTGTCTTATGGTCTCTTCATGTATGTACCAATATTTTGGGATCGAACCCAATGAGTGGAGAAATACCTGAACCCATAGGTGAGAGGGTACTTCCGCAGCTTGCCACTGAGTGTCAAATATTGAATATATATATATGCATCTCTTATTTCAGCTGATCCCTACTTTGGAATCGATATCAAATGGCTTGATTCTCATACTTCCACTCCATAATTAAGGTTTTGTGAGTGGCCCACCATCTAGCGAGGTTATCCTGCAAGGATAAGTCAAGAACTGAGATCCTTTGATCCATCACTATTTTCTCTTCCATGTTGGTAATAAAATTGTCTACCTTTGAGGTACCATAATATGTTGGTTGTTCCCTGACCTCAGCTCCAATCCATATAGTTTCTCTGACAATTGCACATCATCTTGAGAATCATTTGTATGAGCCTTTTTGCCAACTGTCAAATGCTAATTTTGAATCTTCATTAATAGATTGTATGGTTATCCAAATTATCGATCCATCTACAATGGGATTTATATAATCTATTCTCGTTCCTTCTTTTATGGTGTATAATTGTATTCCATATTGTTGTCCATCGACTCAGTGGATATAGGTCCTAAATACAGATCTAAGGGTTGAACCGCTTTTATCCCATCTCCTTCAAACATCATGGTGTCCTTCTTTAGATCAATGATAACATATGTTTCATATGCCCAATAAATTCCGAGTAGAGCAGGGTAGGGATCCTTTTCTCCCATGATTTCAATTACCTAGAAATCGGTTTTGGTTTTAACTCCTGCAACATCTATTTCTACATTTTCCTTCTTTCCTATCGGGAAAATGCAGTACTAGTTTTCCATTCTCAACTAGATGAGGGAATACACTAACTGAGGTTTTCCCAAAGCTTCCCAAGTATTTTTGGGTAGGATGTTGACATCAGATCCCAAATCTAGCATGGGATCTTTAATTTCAAAATCATCTAGTTGGGCTTCTAACCTAAATTATTTTCATGTTTTCACCTTTCTTCTTTGTATTCTCTGGGTGCTCTTCTTAGGGAGTTTGGTTGTTATGATGACTTCTATGGTTCTCTCATTTTCTAGTATTAGGTACAATTTGTTACATAAATTCTCCATAAATTAGTCATCCCGAAGGATATCAAAGAACAATTGAAACCAGAGATTGATTACATTTTGGGACTACTCAGGGTATCTCTTTGGAATTATAGGGTTTCTAGGTGCAGGCAGTGATGTAGGGGCTTGTGTGAGTTTAGATTAAAAGGTGAATTTAGGGGAATTATCCACTATTTCTAGAGAATATATACTCTTAAATATATCTATTTCATCTTTGAAGAACAATTTTTGTTTCAAAGGGTCATACTTGTCATCCTTGGGAGATGCTTTCTGAATCTCGGGCTGACTATCTCCATTTGCCCCAATTTTTGTTCCTTCACAAGTAATGATGTTGATATTAAGTATCTATCCTTCTACTTCCTTTCTCTGTTTTGATCCTATAAATTTATCTCCTCATTAACAAACCCGATCTTCCCATTTCGTGATCAGTTCTGGGCAGTCTTCGGTGGCATGCTCGTTAGTTCTGCAGTGAGAGAACCATGGCCATATTGGGTGAGGGTAGTCTATGGAAAAGTGACCTTTTTCATTTTATTTGTAACATATTCTCGACCCTCTTCCCCCATTTATTCCTCCTCTAAATCCACCTCCACCCCCACCTCCCCGACGTCTTTCAGGTCCTTGGGGGGTTTTGTTTATTTTGAATGTTGTCTGATCTAATATGTCGAAAAGCACATCCAATGCCCTACATTGATTTATAACATATGTTTTAGATGTTATTTAACTCATAATGTATTGTATTGGGTGCATTCATATACTTGTGCATGATAGGAAACTGTCTCGATGCATGCCTGTGTGTCTAACAAATCTCACAATATTTGGCTGGATGAGATGTTTGAGTGCCTAGAAATGCATGGTATAGCGCTGATGCATGGAGTGTTGGAGTTGCATATACTTTCTCAATTCCTCTTGTTGGTCCTGGAGAGGGCCCCATCATATTGTGAGGAGGTCCCATTCCCCTCATGTGTGGGCATTCAATTGCCAGATGCCTCTCTATGTAACATATTGTGCACCAAACTTGAGGTCATCCTAGTCTTGCTATAGTTAATTCCTGAATATTCTCTATTAGTGTTAATATTTGTCCCTGGAGTTGCGACAAATTTACATACACCGGAGTTCTGGTCACTCTCAGACTCCCCAGATATCCTGTCATGGATTCGATCTTCATCGACTGTTTCAATATGTCTGTTAAGGTGGATATTCATTATTGTGTTAGAGGAATTCTCGTCAGAGGTAGTAATCCTTGAATGTACCATTCCCTCTGGTTATCCTCATGAATTGGATGCGCTAACCTCCCAACAACATCTTTAAATTTCTGACTGTACTCCCAGGGAGATTCTCCTTCCCTTTGTTGAATATCCTACAACTCAGAGAGAGATTTTTTCTCTAACTGAGGTAGTTTGAATTCAACAATGAAATTCATATGAAATTTGGAAAGTGTGAAATATTATCCTTGCACCCCTATTTCAATAGCCTTCATGTACCACTTGAGGGCACGACCTCTCAAGGTAGTCTAAAATTATACTAACGTGTTCGCATTGAGAGTCCTTCTATATCTCCAGATGGCTTCACATAGGAACCAATGTTTTGCGACATCCTCATCCCATTTACCCCATAATTACAGGTATCGGGCGATCGAGCCTCCCATATTTCCAAGAATTCTGGATCTTACTCTTCCTATTAAAATGAAACCTAACGGCCCTGGTTGCAATATGCCAGGGGATCCCAATATCCTCCTAGTGTTTGTACTAACATACTGGGACTGACTCACTAAATGCGATGAAATATAAATAGCATAATTATGTGGTACATAGCTTACCACAAGTATAGAGGGAACCTGGTGAACAAGTGATTCGAGGTTGGTTCCACTGACTTCTGGGTAGGTTTTTTTTATTTGGGGGCTCTTGTTTTATTCCTCTAGAGAAACCTTCTCAGCTTGATTCCCAATATTTCCTAGTATCGGGGATAAATATTCTCACTCCTCTGCAAGATTTGGACTTGCTTCATCTTCCCTTGATTCTACAAACTCCTCTTCTTGTCCACCAACTTGGGGACTCCTTTATTTTTGCACTTCTCTCTCATGTAATATTAGACTGGACAGTATTTCTTGTCTTCTTACCTTCCTCAACTCTTCATTATTTATTTAATTTGTTCCTCCTGGTCCGATTTATTTCCGCAACACCTCATACTTCTTTGCTTCTTTCTTTACCTTTCCATGCCACCACTTCTCAACTATGGCGAATCTCCTCAAGCTTGCACTTTTCTTGCATTATTTTCTTGTCGATCCCCCATCTGTCAAAGAACCCTTTCCCCTTCTTAGGTCATGATCCTACCCCAAAGTCACCCTACCATCAAGAATGATTTGATCCACATTGGAATTTCCCTCAATAGTCTCCCACATGCACCTTTCTTGAAAATCGCTTCTGCCCGTGAAAACGATTGGTGATTCTCAGTTGTGAATTCAATGATATACCCTTCTAGAGTCATTTAACCCAAAAATAAACTACCTGTATAATCTGGTAATCCAACCGATGAAGTGTTGCAATATTCTTTGTCTCCCAAGTACAAGTCTTCTTGATGTGTTCTTTGAATTATGGAGCTTCCTGTAGCCGACCTACCCAATGGAATAGCTCTTACAAGAATTTTACCCAAAACATCTCATACTAGTTAGTCGATTGTTTTGAATAAAAGAAAGAATCTCTTGTAGAATTCACTCTTTTACCTCCCAACTCCGCTTCCTTCCATATAAAGGCATCACAATCTCATTCCCACCATTTCCAAACATCGGATCTATAGATCCATGGAAGCATTCTCCTTACAGGATCCTTTTAAAATCACAGGTCCGAGCAACATAACCATTTTGTTGGTACAAAAGTGATTAGACCATGGTTCTCTTCAAGTTACCAACAAAAGGTACCGATCTAGTCTAGTGTGCTAGCATTTTCATCTTCCTGGGAGGGAATAAGTCTCACCCAAAGTGAAACCGAGACTAGTAGGAGAGGGAAGGGTAAGGATAAAACTCAGACAGATCCCGAAGTATCAAGATTTATATGATTCCTATGCAATATAGTTTAACATGTTGCAGTCGTGAGCATTTCCTAACCGAGAATAGAAAAAAGAAATGTGTCGATATTCACATGGAAGCTATAATCATTTAAGCACACTAGACATAAAATATAGCACATAATAAAATTTAATAGAATCATAAGGCTAAGTACACAAGATATTTTCTTTTGATTGGGCCTCCCACTGTATTATCATATAACAAGTCTCTTATTAGAATACATGATAAGCTTGAGTCATATATACAAAATGGTAATGCCAAAGATAATCAACAAGTTCTTCTCTAATAGTGTGAGACAAGGTTATCTCAACCCCTTGCTCTTTTCAACCCTATAGTAATACATGAATCTATTACATTATCAATCTGGTTCCCAACCCAAATCTCAAGATTCAACTTAGCTAACAACAATAGTAAGTAGAACTAGACTCGGACTTGGAATCAAACTTTCCCAACCTGCCTAACCTTAACCATGAACAACTCGTTTCTCTCCCCATTTTTCAATCATATTGATCCCATATGAATATAACCTGATCTAGGCTTGATGGTTGAGAACCTGAGAGTTCTCTCTTATTCTTGATTTGGTTGCAACCTCTTTCTTCAAAACTGGTGTTGCACTGTCCTTCCAACTATTTCATGTTCTAATTGTTTCCTGTTGCACATTCCCTTTTATCCTCTTTATGTTCCTTCCTTTGGTCATATGTCTGACTCCAAAGAAGCTTCCATAACTTATGTTCACCAAAATGAAGCTCCAAAATACCCTACACAACTTCTATTTATCAAAACGAAGGCCCCAACAAGTTATGATAGTCAAACTTTCCACATCATTTATGAACATATGAATATGAATATTGAAATTATAAAATATGGGTTTTGTGCAGAATAGTGTCATTTAGGCGACATGCAAGGAAAATCAGAAAAACAAAGTGCAAAACAAGGGGCGTATGGTTGAGATTTCTAAAACTAGTCATTCTATCTCACAATTATGTAGCTAAGTGGTTTTACCAAGTTGTGGCTCATACTCACGAATTTGGCCACATGCATATCATGAAATATGTTGTATTATCCTATTCAAAGTGTCTTAGATCAAATACAAGATTTGGTGGAGGAGATCCACATGTTTAGGATCTAGGATTTGTTGGTTATGAGATACACTTGTTTAGGATCTGATATCATCTTGTAACTCCTCTTCCTATATGTATAAATATGAGAGGATATCATTAAGGTTGGGGAGTTCATGAGTGCATATTTCAGTAGTTGAATAATTAGAGAATTGAAGAAGAGGAAGATAAGGATCATTGCAATCATTTTTATGATGGAATAAAGAACTTGTTGTTGCAGATCAAGAGTTCTATATTGTAGTCCTTCTTGGAATCATATGCCAAGAGAGGCAACGCCCCCTCACTTTGGTATGCGCTTCCCAATTAGTTTTCTTTCTATTTTGTAATTTTATTGCAGTAGTTGATCATTCCATTTCCTATTCATTTCTTTATGTTGTTTCATTTATGCAAGTGTGGGTTTCCCTACAGATTTAGGAATTGAAGGTTAAGTTTTATAAGTGATCACAAAACCAATTTATGCTTTTGATATCAATCAAATGAATGTGGTTAATGATTGAAACATAATTCCATTGTCCTTAGTTGAAATTTGTCGCATTTCATTTCTACACTGATTATTTTTCAATTTGTTCAAGCTACAAGAATTAGTCAAGCCATGAAGTAGCTAACTTATCATTGTAAGTATCCTTGACTCTCATTATTGGAAGTGTCTTGTCAATAAAATCATTTTGATTTATCTTTCTTTTCTTAGATTTAGTTTCCTACTCCTGCATATATTTTGTCGGCATCTCACAAGTCTACGAACACTGGATTGATGAATTTAATGTAATGAAATTATGGAAATAGAATTGACTGGAAACTATCATGTCAGTGGTTGATTTTGTTGATAATGTAAGTTTTAAACCTATGAAGTAAATAAATTCATACATATTCTTAAGAAAAACATAAATTAATTAATGGCTCATACTCATACTACACAAAGATTTACACTAGAAACCCTTAACCGGGAGAAAACCAACCTTCCTTGGTGCCACACCTTTCAACTCTTTATTGTATTAATTTCACCATTCACCATCGAATATATACAATGTTTTAGGTATTCTGTAGCTACCAAAACCCTAATCCCTTAATCTGGGATCGTCAGACACAGTTGTCGAATTTGATGTGCCTACACACACATGCAAAGAATATAACACATACCCAACAGATAACTACACCCTTCAATTTTGAAAAACAATGGCTCAGGTGAATGTGAGTAGCTTGGTCACATGGGCCTTGGACAAACAAACTTGCATGAGCTTATAGAACTTAATTATGATGCTTGGTTTAGATTCCTCCCCACCCCCAAGACCAAATTCTCAATGTGTCGCTAAATGGATTTAGGAGGCGAGTTACAACTCACCATAAATATCTAACTAGGGATCATATGGAAAAATTATTAATTGTTTTCAACTCCTAATAATGTATTATAGCTAGGGGAACCCCTCCCCTATTATTTTGTTTCCTAGAAAATGATTTGTTAAAGGATCTCTAGAACTAGGGTTTTTCTTAGTAAAGGACAATGAAAATTTTTCACTAGGGGTCAATTTTGATGAACATTGGCTCAAGCAATTGTGGGCAGTGTGATCACGTGGGCCTTGGCCAAGCACACTTGCGAGAGCTTATGAAACTCAATTATGCTGCTCAGTTTGGATTTTTTTCCCTCAGTACAAATTCTCAATATGTCCTTCAAATTTTTCATATCACTTTAAGCTTCAAACACTAAATTATTGATAATACAATATTGTCCATCTTCATATGCCACTATGGGAAGGCAATAAATGACATGATATTCCACCATCATCTAAAAGAAAATTTCCCTTATTGGAAAATTTGGAGGAGCTATAGAACAATTACACAGAGTCTATTTTAATGTTGAAGAATGCATCATGTATGAAGAAGGTGTAAGATAATTTTTTCACCTTTCAAAAGCATTCTAAATCATAATCCTTTAGTATGATAAAAAAGTTGATTAGCCCAATTTAGTCAAATAAGGCACTTATAGTCAAGTGATGTTGTAGTTTTAGGACAGGAGGTGCATGACAAGTACAAGAATTTCCTCCCTAGGAACCTATTGACTCCTCAACTAGCTCTAATTTTAAAAACATGAGGAACCCCTTTTAAACTTTAGACGAGCTTCACCAATGGAAATTTTTGTCCCTATTTTTCCCTTTTTGTATGATGATTGATTGGTATTAGGTTGGTATTGTTAAATCAATGGTTGCACATTTGATTGCATTCATGTTAGTTTCATACTTAGATGTATCATAAGTTGGATTCCTCTTCATGTTATTCCTTTTAATGTACCTTCCAAGTTTTCAATGGATGCTTTAATTAATTTGGTGAAATATCTATAACATGACTTACAATAGAGTTAACCTCAACCATGTGAGGGGACTTTCCTGTTTTGAAAATAACTAGATTTTTTGTGACGCCCCCCTTTAATTAAAATTTTAGTGGCTCTTGGGCCTGTTGTGAGAATTTTTTTGATGTCGTCAGAGATAGGATCAGTTCATAATGTAGATAATTGATGAATGATGAGTTTCATGGCCACAAATCACTTGGCTTTTTCTTCGTTTTCAATTCTTAATTTCATCCAATGGTTAATATCATTGTGGTATGCATTATATTTTATCATGGACCTCAATGGTTTAGTTTTGTCATGCCTGAAATCATTCTCTCCTCTTCTAATACAACTTAGCTCATTATAATCCCAAAACCCATTTCAAAACCAAATAAGATAACCTTGACGAAAAAATATGATATACATAAGGTTTAACTTGTATATTTTCAATCAATTTATTTAAACGAGGAATTCAAGACATATCCCAAATTTTTCCATTTCTCACTTTGGTGATGGATTCCCTAGCTCAAGTAATCCATGAGGCAAAAATATATCATCTTTCTCTCTTTAATGAGGCCATAACACTCTCCAACCCAATATTATACAAGTGATGAAATTGCCAGATAGTTGGATTAGGTTGATGGACAGTTGGTATGGATTGTTGGTTGTCATTGATGTCAACGATTGGAGAGTGATATTGTAGATTGATGTCAACCCTTAGTGATTGATTTCAACCCTTGGAGAAATTTCGGTAGCACAAAGGTTTGGGTAATGGACCCAAGTTTGTTTGATGTATAATGTTATGAATTTTAATATATTTTAAGGTAATACTATTCTCTATGGGTATTACATGTCATTCCATTTCCATTGGTATGTGGAACATCACATAACTCCTCACGGTTAGAGAATTATGGCCATGTGAAGTTGGAGAACCCAGGTTTGGGTAATGGACCCAAGTTTTTTTGATGTATAATGGTATGAGTTTTGATATATTTTCATGTAGACTATTATATATGGATATTACATGTCATTCCGTTTCTGGTGGTATGTGGAACGTCACATAACTCCTCATGGTTTAAGATTTATGGGCTTATGAATTTGGAGAACCCTCATGAGTCGTCTAGAAGCCCCAAAAAGTCAAAGTAGTCAAAGTGGTTTAAGATATTTTTAGAAGGTAAATAATAAAGTGAAGTGATGAGTGTACTATAATTCAAATAAAATACAAAAGAAATTAATTAAATAATAAAATTAATGGAGAAATTACTAAGTTGACAAGTGGTTAGAAGTGGGTTATCCCTAAAATAAGGAAAGTGGTTTAAGATTATTAGAAGGTAACCCCTTGAGGTAAAGTGAAGTGATGAATGTACTATAAGTCAAAGTGGATAAAAACCAAATTATTTAAATAATAAAGTTAATGGATAAATTACTAATTGGACAAGTGGTTAGAAGTTGGTTAACCCTAAAATAAGGAAAGTGGGTTAAGATGATTAAAAGGTAACCTCTTGAGGAAGCTACATGAAAGTATAAATAAGAGGAAAGGTTCTCTCATTTTAAATAACACTTGAGAATATTGAATATATGCATGTGAATGAGGTAAACAAAGGATATCTAACCCTAATTTTAGAGAGAAGGTGAAGTAAAGAAGGCCAAAATTCAAGGGAGGATAAATTCTTTTGATGATGCTTTCTAAGGTATGTTATTTACAGGTCATCTCACCATTTTCACAATAACCTTTTTTATAGAATGATTCAGACCGTGAAATTGATAGGCCATTGACAAAACATATGCAAGAATCTGTGGTATGAATTTCATCTTGTGGGTCGTTGTATTTTTGGAGTTACACTCCGTGGAAAATAGGGTTTATGGCTAGCCCTAAAACTAGTCTAAAACAGGTGTTTCGAGTAAAAATGTCATAACTTCGTCATAAAAGATCCAAATTAATTAAGACCAAATGTGTTGGTTATATTACAATATGTAGTATTCTATGTAAAGTTTTCATATCAATACAACAAATATTCTGTGTGGGGCATGCTCTACAAGTTCGCGCTCTAGAATAAGCCAAAATTCAACAAGGTATGCCATTTTTTCTATAACTCCTTTTCTGAGAGGTTCCAAGTATTGAAACCTAGATGAATTGCATAAAACACACTAAAGAACATTTCTTACTATTTTTTGTATATTTATTCATTACAGGTACATAGTTATGATTATTTCAAGTTAGGGTTGTTGACTAATCCAAAACTAGTCATGTGAGACTAAAGAAAAGTTCGATGAAAATGCTAGTCTCTTGTTGTTAAAGTTAAGGAAGGTTTGAAAGTATATGATCATATACACCAAGTCTATTAGAGAGTTACAAATCAGATTTGGATGATGAAATTGATGAGGGCTTTTGGTTGAGGTACATGTTGGGTACATGGTTGAGACAAGTAGTTGATGAGTTGGCACATACATGAGGTGTATAGTTGCTGATGTTGGTATATCTTGATGAGTCATAGTTGATTAGTAGTTGATACATGATTGGTAAATACATGGTACATGGTTGGAGGCACTTGTTAGTATTATTGTTGAAACATGGTTTATGGATGATGTAGTATACTTGTATTGGTATATTATTAGAAGCATATATTGATCTTTGTGATGATTATGATTTGTTGTGTTATGCTTGGTTGATGCACATATTTGAGAGTTGTCTTGGTGATTGATCTTGGTGAGTAATCTGATTTGGTTGATAATATTGATGAGACATGTTGTTGTGATAGGTTGTTTGGACAATTTGTTGTGACATGTTATTTGTACAGGTTTGGTGCATGGTTTATGCACTTGTTCATGGTACA
>SNQJ01S0076209.1:0-14591 GCA_010110895.2 Picea sitchensis | reverse complement strand
GAAACAAAATGATGTATATTATCCATTCATGGGTGTTGTATATGCATGTGCATTGTCCTTCATGTCCAAATACCTTTATCAATCTTGCGGTCCAAAACCCATGACTAGGGTTGACATCAATGACAACAACCAATCTTCCAACAGAAATAGCCGATACGAAGCTATTTTGTATCGATAAAAATTTCATGATGTTGTACTTGATTTTCCACCCCACGATGCATTAGCATAATTCCTTTTAACCAAAGGAGCGACGGCTTTGACCAGGTCATCACAAGTCATTCGAAGGAGAGACTGAGATCAAGTAAGTATTAAATGACTGAAACTAGCAGGCTACACATGTACGTATTAGTCTTTTCAATCTATTTATGTCATATCACAAATTGCTTTGAAATCGATAAACTTCGTCGTCCTAATTGCAGGAAATAAACCTCCTCGATTATCGAACAAAGTTCATCCTATGATTTCGCCAAAGGATTCGAAAAGAACATCGAAGCTAAATCATCGATGCAATAAAGGTTTCTGGGATCTCCGAGTGTGGCACCCCTGATCAGTTATTGACTCAAGACACCCACCAAATGAGACTTGTTGTGGGTTGAAAGATGTGCGAAGATAGTTGATACAAAGCTAAGACGAGTACAATTGTTCTTGAAATACCCAATCAAAGATCGGACTATGTTGTAACTACTAAAATCTAGTTTGGTGAAGTTCTGAATGCATGTAGTCAATATCATAGGAGTATACGTAGCCATAATGGAACAACACAGAGTCCCATGGGCTCAAACCTGCGAAGACCTATTGGCCTGAGTATGAAAGAAGTCACCTTTTTCAAGAAATATCCTAGATGAACTGTCCAAGAAACTGTTGGATGACCATGCAACGTGACAATTTTTGTTTGGTCTGAATTGTATTTAGCCATTAATTGCAGTTCAATTTTAGATTATAAATAGAGACATCGACCGATTAGTCAAAGGTCGATGGTTGTTGTAAGAACTATATCTTTTTTGGTTTGTTGATAATTATTTTGATACTTCTATGAGTTGAGAAGTCATTCTGGACCAAAGACAAGCTATTTTCATCAGATGTATGTGATTGGAGTCGGAGAAGAATTAATTCCTATCCTGTTCCATGAATGATACAGTAAATGAGTAAGAGAAATTGATTGTGTTGTCAAGTTATCTGGTGCAATGTTTTGATGTTCTTTTCTCTAATGATGAAGATAAATTGTTGTGTTTTTATGTAATGAATGTTATGGTAGATGAATTATTTTGCTTGCCATGATCTTGTTTACATATGTGTTTTTATTTCTTTTAGTTAGATTCTTAGGCAGTAATTGGATGCTTGTTTGGTTAATGTATTATTACTAGGCCCTTTGGTATAGAATTATTGTCTGCACATTTGAGCAACGGGTTATCCGAAGCTCAGCCCTTCCCGGTAGTTGAAATTCAATTCTATTGCTTGCCAAGTTGGCTTATGATGGCTTGTGTCTCTCAGACTAGCCCCACTCAAGAGAAAATACAAAAAATAATGGTCCTACCTGAAGGGAGAACCTTCACAAGAAAACACAAAGCCCATCGATAAAATGGTCGGATTGCAAGATCTGGAGAACCATTCCATCTCCAACGCTGCAGAGTCTAATTGGGCCTCAGTGGCGGGTTTGGTTCCTGTTGTTGAATCAATGGATTTAAGACCCATCAACACATGGTTGATGCACTTGTTTATGGTACATGTTGATTATAGGTTGATGCATGGTTGATGCATGGTTCAGGTTATTGGTGTAGGTTGATTGGTATAGGTTTACAATAGTATATCTCACAATGATAGTGTGACAGTGGTTCCATCATTCTACTTCTACGTTAGGGTGGTTGTATGAGGAAAGGACATGTGGTTGTATCCACCTTCCGGTTGTAGTCGGAGAACATAGGGGGTTGTAGCCTCCTTCTGGTTGTATCCATAGAATTGGGGAGTTGGAGCTTCCTTCAGGTTGTAGCATGGGAAACTAGGGGATTGGAGCCTCCTTCCAGTTGCAGCTGGAAAACAAATGAAGTTGGTGCTTCCAATGAATGTAATTCTTAAATACATATAGTAAAAATCATTATGTGGTTTTCTACCGCTTTGGGTTTCCACGTAAAACACTGGTGTACTGTGTATGTGTGTGATTTATCATATGTTCATTGTTTATTTACTCTTCAACTATTGGATGATAATGACACATTGATATAACACTTGCATTTTATGGTGAAAAAGGATTAAATTGCTCTATTACTGATTCACCCCCCCTCTCAGTAATCCAACAGAAACGTTCTCAACAAAATGTGATCTGTTGAGAAGGTGGAATAATGCATAGTGATAATTTTCTAGTGAGAATGAAGTCTAGATAATGTTTTTTTATTTAATAATATATTTTTGAAAAGTTAATAATTTTATATTACATTAATGCACAATACAACATTTTTTTTTTTATCTAAATCACTTATTTACGTGTTTTATGGGTAATAAATAACCCAGGTTCATAATGCATATTGTGAGATGACTAAAATTAATGGGTTAGTGCAATACATGATTCAATATAATGGAGTTATATAAAGTAATGAGTAAATTTACATACTATTGAGCATGGGGTTCTATTTTATCATTTTGAAGGTTAATTATGAAATTGATATAATAGCCCATGTTTATGTAAAAAATAATATAGTTAATATTATCCTTGGAATAGACCATGCAATAGTTATTATATTATAAGAACGTTTTTGTAAGTTTATGTCCTTGATTGGACCTAATGATTACTATGGTTGAAGCCTATGCACCCTATAGTGATGTATATTGTGGGATAAATAAAGGTATATATATATATATATATATATATATATATATATTCATATATCTTGCAATGTGCATCACCATAGGGTGTTATAATGGGACATTGATCTCCATGGGTGTTTATTGCTCACTAGTTATAATGGGACATTGATCTCCATGGAACGATACCTTGTACCAAGGATGTAGTAATTTCCTTAATTAATGTATCCAATCAATAATAGTAAATATGAATTTCATCCATCAAATGAATTCTAAAGGATTGAGTTACTCTTCTCTTTTTCATAGTCATTTGTATTCATTGAACTGAAAATATGAAACAAAATGATCAAATGATGGCCACCATTCTCATAAATGTGTTTCCCTTGTCTATGAACCATACAAATCCATAACTATAACTTGTTTTTTTGGTCACTCCATCATTGATTTACACCCCAATGCAATAGTCACTTCCTCCAATACCATCATTCTATCCTTTTCTTTGGCCTTTTAAACATTGTTATTCTCTCGTTGGGAATGCTCCCATTAACTTTTCCAACAAGTGTGTAGTAAAGTTGTTGTTCCATCCAATTTCTATTAGTCTATCCCTATGTTTTATCGTCCATTGATTGTACCATGTTTAATGCATTGATGTTCCTATGGTTAACTCAACATGACCCCACATTGACAGAGATTTGTTTTCCACCTTATACTCCCTCAGTCATCCCAACAACCTTGTTCTTGTGAAATTACTCTAGTCTCCCACTATTTTGTGGTCGTTAGTGGTTCTTTTAGAGGAACCCTTAAATGAACCAAAATTCATGAAACAATGAAAAATTTTGGGGATTTGAATGAGTTTCAATGAAGTTAATTGAAGCATCAATCAATCATAAGGGATGAGTTCCAAACCAATACAGTGAGACCAATCATGGACATAATTTAAATTCTCATTCTAGACAATCTCTTCCTCAAACTTAGCCTACAAGTTCACAGAGCTAGTTTTTAGATGGATATAGATCCAATCCAAGAGATTCAAGAAGTATATTAATGGCTAGTGGATATCATTGGATTGTCACCAAGACAATACTTGATGTAAGAGGCTAAATAGGATATGGAGACTAAAGTACCAACAAAATATGTGGTTGTACAAGGTCAAGGCCATATGGAAATTTCCATTGGAACCTAAAATGGAATGCATTACATGACCTTAGGTGCTTAGAAACTTATCCCTTGGATAAAAATTAAAATACTTGGGTGTGCCTTAACCTATATTCCCCCTATGTTGAAACAAAGAAATTCCCAAGATAACCAAGTATTGGGCCTCTAGATTCTAGGATCAGTTTCTTCCTTTAAGGTAGTGCTTCTAGGACATACACACCTATGGGACATTAATTTTAACACAACATGGAATGTGATAAAAAAAAATGACATTTATATCATTTTTGAAAAACAATAAATAAATATTTTTCTAAGAATGCACAACATTGCAATTCTAATACTTGGCATTACATGTTGATGTTTTGTAGCATTGGGTAGGTATTCTCACATGACCCTAGGTGTTGGGAATGTGAGAATCATTGTGGCACCACATTACACTCTTCATTTCAAGAAAACAACCATTGGAATGATGTTGGGGATTCATGGGTTTGGTGGTGGGTTTTGTGGGTTTGCGTTGGGGCTTCACACCCACAAGCAATTCTAATTTGATGTTGACTTGTGGAGGGGATTATATGTTGAACCCTAAGACTTGTATATAAAGGAGAGAGGTCATTGTGACATTTAATATTGTGTAGAATGTGTGGAGACATGATGGAGGTAGCATAAGTGAGTCTTCACTTGTGCTAGGAGGCTTGGTGATTTTGACAAAGGGAAATTCTTATAGGGTGGAAAATATAGCCTAGGTTTGAGGACTCTCTATTTTTGTTCTTGGAAGGGAAAATCACACCACACGTGTAGGAGAGAGGGGAAGTCGTAGAAGGAAGAAAATTGTATAAGTGGAGCGAGTCATACAAAAGGGTCCATACATGTATTCATGTATGTACGTAGGTTTTAGAGGGAACAATCATGTATGTATGCGGATCACAGTGGGAACACTCACATACCTACATGGGTTGCAATGAGAACAGTTCCATACCTTCATACAGAGCTTCCTGGGAAGGTGTAGGTTCATACATGGAGGACAGGTGACATCCACAGGTCGTACAGGAGGTTTGTAACATATTTGTGGGAAGAAGATATTTCTAGGGATTTTCTAAGGTTTTGTTTTATGATTTGTATGGTTATTGGAGGAAACGTTTGTCCTCATATTTTGGGGAAATTGTATTGGCTGAGAGGATGGGTTTTGTCATCATATTTGGTGATATTGTATTGGTTAGGAGGGAAGGTTTTTCCCTTAGGATTTCTAAATTTGATAAGATTATAGAACATAAATATTGTGTCTCATATGTGTTGATGATTCATCTATGATATTTTGTGTTTCTGCTACATATAATTTCAATAAAAAAAATATTGTGTAAAAATGTTCAGTGATAACAACTACGGTTTTAATGTTAGATCACTAGGAAGAAATTTCTAGATCTTAAAATTAGTCACATAGAGTTGCATGTGAAAATTAACATGATCTCAAAGATTGGGATTTGAAGAGAAGGGGATCATATTTGAGACACATAGCTACTATAGGTGGTTGCATATTTCTTGTTCTTGTTGTGGGTAGGTCATAAGTGAAAACTCTGAGAGGGAGCTATAGTAGTGTTTGTTGGAATGAGGGAGATTTGAGAGGGGGAAATTGAATCAGTTGTACAGGCTTAAACAATTATGCTTCTTTTAGAGCTCTTTCTTTGAAACACTAGGTATGATCCACAATAAATGGGGAAATAGCATTGCACATTCACCATTAGTCATATATAGAAACACAAGGAATAAGTATTTCTTAAGGGAAACCCAATAAAGGAATTAAAACCTCCTTTTCTTTAAGTAAGTAATATTTACATTCTGCATTTATCATACAGCTTATGAGCACTAGCTCATAATGAGGATACAACCTAAGTTTTGCAAGCTACAACTTGCTTAGAGAACCAACTCTCATTTTCTCCTTTCCAGCTAGAGGAAGCACCAACTCCTGGTTTCTCTAGCAACTAGGAAGGAAGCACCAACTCCACAATGTTCAAGCGCCATGCCAGACCTCTACAGGGATAGCAGTCCTAGCACCACCAACCACTTACAGAATGTGATGCACAGCCCACAGAGAACTTATGGTGATGTAATGTTCAGCAATGGCTTGCAGAGCTTATCAACATTACCGCATCTACGTTGCTCACATGCCTCATTGCCTTCCACGCAGGCTTTACTATACATTCTTCTTCAGCACATGCTGCATCGCCATATCCATTCTCTGTACAGTTCCTCTTCTATTCAATTAGGCTGCTGCACTCTCCTCCTTCTTCATGAATCACCTCCAGCAACAACAACCCTGACTAACTCGACGACAGCGCAGCCCCATCTTCTACCATCTGTGTATTTATAGCTTGTGCACCTTGTGCATGCAAGTATTTCTCAATGTACATGTTCATACTGCGCCAACCTCCTCCACCTCTCGAGTGCTCTCTGATCATCCTTAGTGACTCTTGACTTCTACGGTGGTGCTTTGTATCCAAACAGGTGTTATCTTTTGAGGATTCCCTCGATCTCTCTGGCGGTTGGGACTCTCACCCGTGCTCTGTAGCGGTCAGACTCTTGATTCGCTGATACAGTTGGCGGAGTTCATGATATTGATGATTCAATGGTCCTGATCTCATTGTGATATTGCATCTAGATGTTCCTTCATTGGAGATTTCGTCCTCCAAGTCGCGATAAGTGAGACTCTTAGATCAACGGTCCACATCTTTTGATGTATTGTCGATCAGGATCTTATCGTGATCTCACGCATCTGGCGATCCTAAGATGGAATTTTCATCACTCGAAATTCGTGATAGAATGACTTCTGAGATGGAGATTTATGGTGCTCTAATATTTCACCACACGTCCTCTTGATCCAGGTCCTTGGTTAGATCAGCGATCTAGCATCTTATTTATTCCTTTGACTTTCCAGTCAGTGAGATGACGATATTTCACCACGTGTCTTATGATTCGATGGTCCAGATGTTTTCGTGATTTCGCATATTGTGATATCAGGATTTTTGATGTTATTAATCTTTGACATGTTCAAATCTTGATCCCCGAAACTTTGATAAGAGGTTAAATCAACGGTCCTCCTGTGATCCGGATCCAGGTAGGTACATCTTTCTCACCTTCTCATGACCTGCGTGACTTGGAGTTCAGGATCTCGATCTGCACAGCCCCAGGATGAATGACTGCGATCTCTACGCCACGCCGTTAGCCTCACATCTGCAGCGCCTGCAGCGACTTTGAACACGCAATACTTGGGCCTTTATCCTGCGAACCCACAGGAGTTCGCGAGATCTCGATCTCTGCCACCTGTCCTTTGAGGATGGAATGGTCGCCGATCTTCGTCGCCCATTAGCCCTCAGCGTCCCATGCATCTCGCGACTTTGGAAGCGCTTGTGCTTGGAGGCCTTTATCCTGTAGACCCAGGTTCCGAGATCCTCGATCCTCGCCAGCGTCAGCGGATGGATGAATGCACGATCTTCTAAATCATGGCTGCTTCGACGCTAGCCTTGCTGACCTTTAACGCAAATCCTCGGATCTTCCCATCCACGAGCTTCAGGTTAAGCTCAGGATCCATGAGATCTATCCCTTCTCTTGCTTGCGCTATTCGGATCGCTGACCCTCATGTTGTGGAATTTTGGATGGGATCAGCGATCGACCTCCTCAAGTTTACATCAACCTTCTTGCTTGGAAGGAATTTGATCGCACTAATTCCTCTAAGCCTCACGTTGTTCCTGTTTTGTAAATCGATGCACATTACAGTCACCGCCAGCTTCAACATTTGTACTTGCCATCAATGACAAGCATCACGTTATTTGTTAAATGTTGCCAGCAATCCCCTTTGGCATTGAGTAGCAGCTGAGGCCGCGATTCTTCTCCCTCTTTGTCAATGTCAAAGAGACATCTCCAACCAATTCTTCGCGGTAAATGTAGAGGGCATTAGATAATCAAACAATACAAGTATCCCCCCTAACAGGATGGACTCTTTAGGTGGAAAACGAAATGACACCCAACTTATTTATGAGATATTCAGAGTGAATTATCTTGGCGGGGTTTAGTAAAGCATTGCAATTGTTCTGTGGTTGGAATTTAATGGATTTGAACAATCTGATTGTTGACCTGCTCTCCGATAGTATTTTATGGGAATATGTTTTCCACTCTTGGAGTGCGGGGCGGATTCTTGGAACACTAATGGCACTTGTGTTATCACAATGAATTGGGATGAGTGCAATGTATTTTACCACTAAATTACGCAGTGTCTGAATCATCCATAATACGTATGTGCAGCAGGTAGCAACAAGAAATGTACTCTTCCTCTTGTGGTTATTAGAGAGGTGAGACCTTTCTTTTTACTAAACTGGGCTACTAAGGGGGTTACCCAGAAGATGCTCCTCCAAGTTGCTTTTTTCCTCATCAGCACAATTTTGCCCAATCGCATCACGAGATAGGCGGTCAACTGAGACTTTGATTTCTAGGATACCACGGACCATAAGTCATTATTTCTTTAAGTACAGATATCTTTTGACATCTTGCAAATGACTCTATTCCAAGGAGCTGACTGATATCTTCCTACCATTCCTACAACATGCATTATGCAGGTGGGATCTTTTGTGATGCTGCTTGAGCTATGGTAGTCAGTATGATCTTTGATCAAACATGGAGTGAATCATCATCCTTGCTTAATTTTACATCCAGTTACCATGGGGTGTACCTGGTTGAATCTTCCATTTGAGAGCTTGTTTCATCATTTCTCACCAAATATTTTCCAAGAAGTAGAAGATCCACATCGGACCCTCTGGTGAATTTGTAGACCAAAAAGGAAGATAAGTTCTCTATCATAGACATTTTTCAATTCGGACTCCATAGAAACAAACCGGTATACCCGGTGGGTGTATTACATCAAGATGATGTCATCCTTAGACCGATCGATGGGCAACTCATTATCTCTGTCTTAATGCAGTTATTTATGATTGTTCCTCCTCTTGAACCCTTTGTCTTTTGAGATACGTATCCAGTCTACATGATGCCGATTTCGAGGGGCTTGTTTTAAAACCATATAAAGCTTTCTTCAACTTGCATACTAAATTAGGGTTATCAGACAATTTGAATATCACAGTTTGTTCCATATAAACTTCTTCATGGAAATCTCGATTGAAAGGCTAACCGTATCCGTTTGGTAGACTTTAAACCTTTTATGACAAGCATAGGCAAAGAACATTCTTATAGCTTCTAGCGTCACTTTCTGTAGCAAATGTTTCATCAAAATCCGATCCTTCTATCTGAGCATAGCCTTTCTGAGGACTAACCTAAACTTTGTTCTTGATAACTTGTCCTTTATCATTCATCTTATTCTTAAAGATTCATTTTCGGAATGGTTTTAATAGGGTCTTTGAACCATCTCACGTATGTTATTTTTCTCAATGCGATCAAGTTCTTCATTCATTGGCACAACCCGTTGATCATGCATCTTCATTAAAATTCTTGGGTTCCGGTATGTGGATGTGAGAGCTATATGATATTTTTCAATGGTTTTGATTAGCTTTCTCCTGGTTTGCTTTTGCCACCCTTTTCTCAATTATTTTGGCTTGCGGGGATGATTCTTTTGGATGATTAGGAGGAATTTGTAGTTGACTTATAATTTGAGTGCAATAAGGTGTAAGTTCTTCATCTGATTCAGAGTCTCATTTTTTGATTCTTGGACTGTTCATCTTCATCTTTAAGTAGTGTCTTAGGGCTTCGTTACCATCTACCTCTCTTAAGGATTCAGCTATTGATTTTACATCAATCTGATCCACACATTTTATCACATTACTCTTATTATAGCATCTATATCCTTTACTATTTGTAGAATATACTAAGAGGATACCTTCCTTATTCCCTGTCATCATATTTGTTGGGGTTCTCATCATTATTCTTTGTATAGCATTTACTCCCAAAGACTAAGAGTGTTTAGTGCAGAGTTATCGAATATACGGGATCTTGTCATGGCATTACGAAGTGCAGGTTATTAAATACATGAATTTAGCGTGTGTATTGCTTCTGATGGAGTTTGACCAATGTTCTTCTCGTATCATTGGCTGGCCATTTCCTGCCCTTCTATTTTCCTCTCAACCTCCATTTTGTTGTGGAGTTCTTGAGTAATATGTATTCCTCCTCTTGATCCCATGCTCATGTGAAATTCCTTGAAGTCTCTTGACATGAAGCTCTCCTCACAGTGCAGTCATACGCCTTTAACCTCTTCCCTGTTGTGTCTCGATTCGACCTTAAAATATCTGACTTCTCAATCGCTGAAATTTTCTTTAGAGGCTACGAGTAAGTCACGGAGTAATCATCGATGTCGGCCTTAGAGTAGTTTTCTTTCCACATTGCCTTTCTGTCTTGATAGTCCACATAAATCCATATGAACAGTTAGAGTGGTTTCTGTTGAAGTAAAGCTCTTGGACTTAAACATGTCCTATTTTGCTTCCCTTGTGGAGTTTTACTGCAGATCTTGGGGCTTACAGTGTACTGGAGAGATCTTGCTGCCTTTCGAGGTTTTAGGTTCCCGATTAAGTGATCAAAGTTTAGATGTCAGAGTCTTCTAATAGCAACAGACAACTTTCATCATGTTTCTTAGATGTGTTATTCTCTATTTTCTTCGGCTTTATATACATTTATTTTCACCGTTCTTATGCCTTTTATTTTTCATACATCCGGAGTTCTGATTTTATCTTCCTGACAGCAAAAGGCGTGGAACTATTTTCTCACATCCCTCTATCCATTTGACTTACATTGATAGATTATAATTTGACCCATCCCTGAAGTGGAACATCTGGGATTTTCCTTTCCATTAGCAGTTCCATAATCACTTTTCCTTTTATTTTCCACTGGAGCATCATTTCCAAAGGTTCACGGTCCTGATTTACTTTCATGATGATGAGCTTTTACGCTGTCTCCGTCGTAATGTTTGGAGCAACCAATGTCCTGAAGTTTCATTTTTTCTTTGACGGATAATACTATTCCACTTGTACCTTCCTTCTTCTTTAAAACTTGGCATTTTTCCGAGGAGATTTGAATGCGGATTCATGGTTCCCTTCATGCTTGATCAATAGATTTATATGTCAGGATTGTAATAGGTATCGATTTCAACCTCATTTATTGATAAGTCAAATTTATTATTGCAATGTTGCCTACTTATTGGCTGTTTATTATTTCTTGACCTCCTTTTATTTGTATGTCGGACTGAATTTGGCAATTTCGCGATATCTTGAATGATTATTATTTATCCTATAGCTTACCTTTACCAATCACTAAGTCTAAATTTATCACCTATATTTTGTATTATTCCATTTAGGATAGTAATATATCCTCAAGTGACTAATGAGTTAGTTAAGATTATCTAGCCTAGTCATAATGCATGATTTTAGGATCTAGAGCAAATCTCTCTATGAGGTGGCATCACCCATTGTACTATATCTTATTTAAATTGGGCAGAATGCTTGGTGGCTATTATTCCTTTACTTTCCCATGCATGTTGTTATTCTTGTCTCTATTTTGTTCAATTATTTGTTCTTGTTTATAATTTATCAATTTCAATGTACTTCGGAGCTCTGTAGTCTGGGACACAGTAACATCTTGGTATTGATCCATGGAAGGTGAGAATATCACTATGTTGCCCATAATCTTTTGATGTGATTAGACCATTGTGAAAATGTTGGATGCTTTTCTCTGTTTATTTGGGAACCAATGGGTATCTAATGATATGGGAATAAACTACATTTCTGGTAGATATTCTATTAGTGTATTCCTATTCGTGAATCAATGAGATATGCAGAAGTTTGCTCCATATAGATCTGCCAGTTTTAACCACGCGATTACGATCTCACATTTTTGGACAACAATTCTCCCATGATTTTTTTAGATCTCCCATGATCTCCAGATTTCCCACCTTTCCCATGATTTGGTCCAGCTCTTTAATGCATCATTATTCAATGCAATTTGAAGTTCGTTTACTTGATTCAGTAGAAAAGATCCATCAAAGGCGACCCGTAAATGGTCAACCACGGTCAATTGAATAAGTTCAAATGTTCGCACTTAGCATGCTACAGCAAATCCCTCGACAAATTAATACATTGCATAGGTGACCTTAATCAAGGCTTGAGCCACGGGAGCCTACCCGGTAGAGCGTAAAGCAATTCCCGATGGGGTAATTATCTTCATATTTGGTTCATCAGCAGAAGGCATATTTACGCGAATTGTCAATGGGAGCATCCGCAGGATCTGACCAACTAATCGCCGTTTTTGTGAAATTGTCTTGGGAGAAAATTAAGCCACTGGTTCCAAAGGTTTCCTTAACCTATTTTTTCAAAGTTACATGCATTATTTTTATTTTCTTGTACTTTATCTTTAGAAAAATTTCACTGCGGTGTATAGTTTTCACCTATTCACACTGAATCCATCTTTTGATTAGGGTTTTGCAAAGGAAATTTGAAGCCTTTCTTGTAGGTTACATCATTCTTCTTCCATAGATTTTCTAAATGCCTCCGGATTGAAAAACCAAAGATTGAATGAATTTTGATTTGTTATTTTCGCGTTCTCGGTTCAAGATTTTCTTACGCGTTTGAACTATAGTACCTCCAGCTAATCTAACAGTATCTCTAGAGCCAAAGAAGGAGCAGAGAATTAATATATCAAATCAAGGTTAAAGGAGAGATCGCAGCAAATGAGACCGAAAATCGCAGAGGATTCTTCACTATTTGATTTCATCACTGAAGGCATGTTGCATGGTGTCCAATGAAGACATCCACAGATCTGCGGCCAACTAATCATCGTTTTTTTATTGAGGAAAATTAATCTTCAGAGAAAAATTAAGCACTGGTTCCAAAGGGTTCCTTAACCTATTTTTTCAAAGTTACATGCATTATTTTTATTTTCTTGTGCTTTGTCTTTAGAAAAATTTCCTGCAGTGTATAGTTTTCTATTCACACTAGTCCATCTTTTGATTAGGGTTTGCAAAAGGAGGGCCGACGCCTGCTGTGGGTTGCATCATTCTTCTGCCCATAGTTTTCACAAATGCCTCCGGATTCGAAAAACCAAAAGATTCGAATGATTTTGATTTGTTGTTTTGCGTTCTCCCGTTCAAGATTTTTGCGCGTTTGAACTATAGTACCTCCAGCTAATCTAACAGTGTCTCTAGAGCCAAAGAAGGAGCAGAGAATTAATATATCAAAGCAAGGTTAAAGGAGAGATCGCAGCAAATGAGACCGAAAACCGCAGAGGATGCTCTCGATCTGGTGAAGGAGCAGCAACGTGGAGAGATCGTTGTTGTGGAGTCTGAAGGGTTACTGTCGACGATCACTGTTGTGGAGAGTGCTTAGTTTGCTGCTGAGGGCCCAGAGCACAGGAGAAAGGCGTCAAGATCCTTGTTGCAGGTTGCTTGTTACGGCTTGTTATCATACTTACGAGCTATTTTCTAGCAGAGACCACGTGAGAGCACGCGTGACAACCAATCTATGCAATGTTTTCGCTGCCCAAATTATAATTACTACTGTGTGGATTTTGGTATTCATTGTCCCTGGTATTCGCATGAGTTTGAAAGCATTTTGGTATTTTCTATGTGTTATACCTCGATGGCCTTATAACCCTACAAGTGGTGTCATGCAATCTCATGAGATATGATGTGCGATATGTTTGCATACGAAAAAGGCCTGCATCTCGCTTCCATCTCGAAAGATCTCTAAACTGCATACAATCCGCGGGAATCGTTATAAGCAAATAATCTCTTTTATAATAGGTTGCGCCTACCTGGATTGTGCACCTACCCGAGCGCCAGAGCTGTGAATATCAGATCGTTGTTGCTTGAATATCGGTGAATCGTTGGAGGATATCTCCTGTTGAAGATCGGTCTGTCAGAGATCGGAATCATTGTTTTGTTGTTAACCCCCTAATCATGGATACATGCCTTGTGGTTTCAAGTGGAAGAAGGCACCGATGTCAAGAAATTGTTTGAGTTAAAAATTGCAATAGCAATGAAGATACTTCAGTAATCTGAGATACACACAGTTCTGATACACAATCTATTTCTAATCGGTTGATGGGAAGGAAGCGACCTGAAGACTTTTTGTGATATCGGCAATGTTCTGTGAGAATCAAGCCGTGTTCTGAACCAGGGAAGTGGGAGACAAAGAGTTTCCTTCTTTCTCAGCTGGAGCAAATCTAAGAGGAAAACAACCTCTTGAAAATTTGCAAGGATGCGTGCTCTCTCCTCATTAGTCACAAGAATTGTTTATTACACTCTTGAACAGTGATTTGTAGCAACCTTAATAAAATTGATTCATTTTTTGGTGGTGGACTTGTCTTGGACCCATCCTGAAATTTGAATAAGGGGGTCTAAAGATGTTTGTTATTGTGTGTGTCTTGGTAAATATTTCCATGGTTTGATGTTTTTTTTTTGTCTAGTTTTGGCACTTAAAACACAAATTGTATAAAACAATCATACACACACTAAACTAGAAGGAAATTTAATGTAATTCAAGCCCATGTGAGCATTGCGAGTGAAGCACATACATTCAAGAACAATCAAAGTTCTCAATTAAGAAGAAACGAAGATATCAAATTGGCAATCACATCAACATTGGACACATCAAGTTCATAAT